>JAVLUX010000048.1:23025000-23037500 GCA_032164185.1 Moxostoma hubbsi
TGTTGTGTGTGTGTGTGTGTGTGGAGGGGATATACAGTGTGAATGTGATGTGGATTGTGTTGTGTGTGTGTGTGTGTGGAGGGGATCTACAGTGTGAATGTGATGTGGATTGTGTTGTGTGTGTGTGTGTGTGTGTGTGTGGAGGGGATCTACAGTGTGAATGTGATGTGGATTGTGTTGTGTGTGTGTGTGTGTGTGTGGAGGGGATATACAGTGTGAATGTGATGTGGATTGTGTTGTGTGTGTGTGTGTGTGTGTGTGTGTGGAGGGGATATACAGTGTGAATGTGATGTGGATTGTGTTGTGTGTGTGTGTGTGTGTGTGGAGGGGATATACAGTGTGAATGTGATGTGGATTGTGTTGTGTGTGTGTGTGTGTGTGTGTGTGTGTGTGTGTGAAGGGATTATACAGTGTGAATGTGATGTGGATTGTGTTGTGTGTGTGTGTGTGGAGGGGATATACAGTGTGAATGTGATGTGGATTGTGTTGTGTGTGTGTGTGTGTGTGGAGGGGATATACAGTGTGAATGTGATGTGGATTGTGTTGTGTGTGTGGAGGGGATATACAGTGTGAATGTGATGTGGATTGTGTTGTGTGTGTGTGTGTGTGTGGAGGGGATATACAGTGTGAATGTGATGTGGATTGTGTTGTGTGTGTGTGTGTGTGTGTGTGGAGGGGATGTACAGTGTGAATGTGATGTGGATTGTGTTGTGTGTGTGTGTGTGCGTGTGGAAGGGATATACAGTGTGAATGTGATGTGGATTGTGTTGTGTGTGCGTGCGTGTGTGTGTGTGTGTGTGTGTGTGCGTGCGTGTGGAGGGGATATACAGTGTGAATGTGATGTGGATTGTGTTGTGTGTGTGCGTGTGTGTGTGTGCGTGTGTGTGTGTGTGTGCGTGTGGAGGGGATATACAGTGTGAATGTGATGTGGATTGTGTTGTGTGTGTGTGTGTGTGCGTGCGTGTGGAGGGGATATACAGTGTGAATGTGATGTGGATTGTGTTGTGTGTGCGTGTGCGTGCGTGTGTGTGTGTGTGTGTGTGCGTGTGGAGGGGATATACAGTGTGAATGTGATGTGGATTGTGTTGTGTGTGCGTGTGTGGAGGGGATATACAGTGTGAATGTGATGTGTGTTGTGTGTGTGTGGAGTGGATATACAGTGTGAATGTGATGTGGATTGTGTTGTGTGTGTGTGTGTGGAGGGGATATACAGTGTGAATGTGATGTGGATTGTGTTGTGTGCGTGTGGAGGGGATATACATTGTGAATGTGATGTGGATTGTGTTGTGTTGTGTGTGTGCGTGTGGAGGGGATATACAGTGTGAATGTGATGTGGATTGTGTTGTGTGTGTGTGGAGTGGATATACAGTGTGAATGTGATGTGGATTGTGTTGTGTGTGTGTGTGTGTGTATGTGTGTGGAGGGGATATACAGTGTGAATGTGATGTGGATTGTGTTGTGTGTGCGTGTGTGTGTGTGTGTGGAGGGGATATACATTGTGAATGTGATGTGGATTGTGTTGTGTGTGCGTGTGTGGAGGGGATATACAGTGTGAATGTGATGTGGATTGTGTTGTGTGTGTGTGTGTGTGTGCGTGTGTGGAGGGGATATACAGTGTGAATGTGATGTGGATTGTGTTGTGTGTGTGTGTGTTTTGTGGAGGGGATATACAGTGTGAATGTGATGTGGATTGTGTTGTGTGTGTGTGTGTGTGTGTGTGGAGGGGATATACAGTGTGAATGTGATGTGGATTGTGTTGTGTGTGTGCGTGTGGAGGGGATATACAGTGTGAATGTGATGTGGATTGTGTTGTGTGTGTGTGGAGAGGATATACATTGTGAATGTGATGTGGATTGTGTGTGTGTGTGTGTGTGTGTGTGTGTGGAGGGGATATACAGTGTGAATGTGATGTGGATTGTGTTGTGTGTGTGTGTGTGTGTGTGTGGAGGGGATATACAGTGTGAATGTGATGTGGATTGTGTTGTGTGTGTGCGTGTGGAGGGGATATACAGTGTGAATGTGATGTGGATTGTGTTGTGTGTGTGTGGAGAGGATATACAGTGTGAATGTGATGTGGATTGTGTGTGTGTGCGTGTGGAGGGGATATACAGTGTGAATGTGATGTGGATTGTGTTGTGTGCGTGTGGAGGGGATATACAGTGTGAATGTGATGTGGATTGTGTTGTGTGTGTGTGTGTGTGTGTGTGTGGAGGGGATATACAGTGTGAATGTGATGTGGATTGTGTTGTGTGTGTGTTGAGGGGATATACAGTGTGAATGTGATGTGGATTGTGTTGTGTGTTCGTGTGGAGGGGATATACAGTGTGAATGTGATGTGGATTGTGTTCTGTGTTTGTGTGTGTGTGTGTGTGTGTGTGTGGAGGGGATATACAGTGTGAATGTGATGTGGATTGTGTTGTGTGTGCGTGTGGAGGGGATATACAGTGTGAATGTGATGTGGATTGTGTTGTGTGTGTGGAGGGGATATACTGTGTGACTGTGATGTGGATTGTGTTGTGTGTGTGTGTATGTGTGTGGAGTGGATATACAGTGTGAATGTGATGTGGATTGTGTTGTGTGTGTGTGTGGAGGGGATATACAGTGTGAATGTGATGTGGATTGTGTTGTGTGTGTGTGTGTGTGTGTGTGGAGTGGATATACAGTGTGAATGTGATGTGGATTGTGTTGTGTGTGTGTGTGTGTGTGTGTGTGTGTGTGTGTGTGTGTGTGTGGAGGGGATGTACAGTGTGAATGTGATGTGGATTGTGTTGTGTGTGTGGAGGGGATATACAGTGTGAATGTGATGTGGATTGTGTTGTGTGTGTGTTGAGAGGATATACAGTGTGAATTTTATGTGGATTGTGTTGTGTGTGCGTGTGGAGGGGATATACAGTGTGAATGTGATGTGGATTGTGTTGTGTGGAGGGGATATACAGTGTGAATGTGATGTGGATTGTGTTCTGTGTGTGTGTGTGTGTGTGTGTGGAGGGGATATACAGTGTGAATGTGATGTGGATTGTGTTGTGTGTGCGTGTGGAGGGGATATACAGTGTTAATGTGATGTGGATTGTGTTGTGTGTGTGTGTGTGTGTGTGGAGGGGATATACAGTGTGACTGTGATGTGGATTGTGTTGTGTGTGTGTGTGCGTGTGGAGGGGATATACAGTGTGACTGTGATGTGGATTGTGGTGTGTGTGTGTGTGTGTGTGCGCGTGTGGAGGGGATATACAGTGTGAATGTGATGTGGAGTGTGTGTGTGTGTGTGTGTGTGTGTAGGGGATATACAGTGTGAATGTGATGTGGATTGTGTTGTGTGTGTGTGTGTGTGTGTGGAGGGGATATACAGTGTGAATGTGATGTGGATTGTGTTGTGTGTGTGTGTGTGGAGGGGATCTACAGTGTGAATGTGATGTGGATTGTGTTGTGTGTGTGTGTGTGGAGGGGATATACAGTGTGAATGTGATGTGGATTGTGTTGTGTGTGTGTGTGTGGAGGGGATCTACAGTGTGAATGTGATGTGGATTGTGTTGTGTGTGTGTGTGTGGAGGGGATATACAGTGTGAATGTGATGTGGATTGTGTTGTGTGTGTGTGTGTGTGTGTGTGTGTGGAGGGGATATACAGTGTGAATGTGATGTGGATTGTGTTGTGTGTGTGTGTGTGTGTGTGTGGAGGGGATATACAGTGTGAATGTGATGTGGATTGTGTTGTGTGTGTGTGTGTGTGTGTGTGTGTGTGTGTGTGTGTGTGAAGGGATTATACAGTGTGAATGTGATGTGGATTGTGTTGTGTGTGTGTGTGTGGAGGGGATATACAGTGTGAATGTGATGTGGATTGTGTTGTGTGTTTGTGTGTGTGTGTGTGTGGAGGGGATATACAGTGTGAATGTGATGTGGATTGTGTTGTGTGTGTGTGTGTGTGTGGAGGGGATATACAGTGTGAATGTGATGTGGATTGTGTTTTGTGTGTGTGTGTGTGTGTGTGTGTGTGTGTGTGGAGGGGATATACAGTGTGAATGTGATGTGGATTGTGTTGTGTGGAGGGGATATACAGTGTGAATGTGATGTGGATTGTGTGTGTGTGGAGGGGATATACAGTGTGAATGTGATGTGGATTGTGTTGTGTGGAGGGGATATACAGTGTGAATGTGATGTGGATTGTGTTGTGTGGAGGGGATATACAGTGTGAATGTGGATTGTGTTGTGTGTGTGTGTGTGTGTGTGTGGAGGGGATATACAGTGTGAATGTGATGTGGATTGTGTTGTGTGGAGGGGATATACAGTGTGAATGTGGATTGTGTTGTGTGTGTGTGTGTGTGTGTGTGGAGGGGATATACAGTGTGAATGTGATGTGGATTGTGTTGTGTGTGTGTGTGGAGGGGATATACAGTGTGAATGTGATGTGGATTGTGTTGTGTGTGTGTGTGTGTGTGGAGGGGATATACAGTGTGAATGTGATGTGGATTGTGTTGTGTGTGTGTGTGGAGGGGATATACAGTGTGAATGTGATGTGGATTGTGTTGTGTGTGTGTGTGTGTGTGTGTGTGTGTGTGTGTGTGTGGAGGGGATATACAGTGTGAATATGATGTGGATTGTGGTGTGTGTGTGTGTGGAGGGGATATACAGTGTGAATGTGATGTGGATTGTGTTGTGTGTGTGTGTGTGTGTGTGCGTGTGAAGGGGATATACAGTGTGAATGTGATGTGGATTGTGTTGTGTGTGTGTGTGTGGAGGGGATATACAGTGTGAATGTGATGTGATGTGGATTGTGTTGTGTGTGTGTGTGTGTGTGTGTGTGTGTGTGTGTGTGTGTGTGTGTGTGGAGGGGTATATACAGTGTGAAAGTGATGTGATGTGGATTGTGTTGTGTGTGCGTGTGCGTGTGTGTGTGTGTGTGTGTGTGCGTGTGGAGGGGACATACAGTGCGAATGTGATGTGGATTGTGTTGTGTGTGTGTGCGTGTGTGGAGGGGATATACAGTGTGAATGTGATGTGGATTGTGTTGTGTGTGTGGAGGGGATGTACAGTGTGAATGTGATGTGGATTGTGTTGTGTGTGTGTGTGTGTGTGTGGAGGGGATGTACAGTGTGAATGTGATGTGGATTGTGTTGTGTGTGTGTGTGTGCGTGTGGAAGGGATATACAGTGTGAATGTGATGTGGATTGTGTTGTGTGTGCGTGCGTGTGTGTGTGTGTGTGTGTGTGTGCGTGCGTGTGGAGGGGATATACAGTGTGAATGTGATGTGGATTGTGTTGTGTGTGTGCGTGTGTGTGTGTGCGTGTGTGTGTGTGTGTGCGTGTGGAGGGGATATACAGTGTGAATGTGATGTGGATTGTGTTGTGTGTGTGTGTGTGCGTGCGTGTGGAGGGGATATACAGTGTGAATGTGATGTGGATTGTGTTGTGTGTGCGTGTGCGTGCGTGTGTGTGTGTGTGTGTGTGCGTGTGGAGGGGATATACAGTGTGAATGTGATGTGGATTGTGTTGTGTGTGCGTGTGTGGAGGGGATATACAGTGTGAATGTGATGTGTGTTGTGTGTGTGTGGAGTGGATATACAGTGTGAATGTGATGTGGATTGTGTTGTGTGTGTGTGTGTGGAGGGGATATACAGTGTGAATGTGATGTGGATTGTGTTGTGTGCGTGTGGAGGGGATATACATTGTGAATGTGATGTGGATTGTGTTGTGTTGTGTGTGTGCGTGTGGAGGGGATATACAGTGTGAATGTGATGTGGATTGTGTTGTGTGTGTGTGGAGTGGATATACAGTGTGAATGTGATGTGGATTGTGTTGTGTGTGTGTGTGTGTGTGTGTGTGTGGAGGGGATATACAGTGTGAATGTGATGTGGATTGTGTTGTGTGTGCGTGTGTGTGTGTGTGTGGAGGGGATATACATTGTGAATGTGATGTGGATTGTGTTGTGTGTGCGTGTGTGGAGGGGATATACAGTGTGAATGTGATGTGGATTGTGTTGTGTGTGTGTGTGTGTGTGTGTGTGTGTGTGTGTGTGTGTGTGTGTGGAGTGGATATACAGTGTGAATGTGATGTGGATTGTGTTGTGTGTGTGTGTTTTGTGGAGGGGATATACAGTGTGAATGTGATGTGGATTGTGTTGTGTGTGTGTGTGTGTGTGTGGAGGGGATATACAGTGTGAATGTGATGTGGATTGTGTTGTGTGTGTGCGTGTGGAGGGGATATACAGTGTGAATGTGATGTGGATTGTGTTGTGTGTGTGTGGAGAGGATATACATTGTGAATGTGATGTGGATTGTGTGTGTGTGCGTGTGGAGGGGATATACAGTGTGAATGTGATGTGGATTGTGTGTGTGTGCGTGTGGAGGGGATATACAGTGTGAATGTGATGTGGATTGTGTTGTGTGCGTGTGGAGGGGATATACAGTGTGAATGTGATGTGGATTGTGTTGTGTGTGTGTGTGTGTGTGTGTGTGGAGGGGATATACAGTGTGAATGTGATGTGGATTGTGTTGTGTGTGTGTTGAGGGGATATACAGTGTGAATGTGATGTGGATTGTGTTGTGTGTGCGTGTGGAGGGGATATACAGTGTGAATGTGATGTGGATTGTGTTCTGTGTTTGTGTGTGTGTGTGTGTGTGTGTGTGGAGGGGATATACAGTGTGAATGTGATGTGGATTGTGTTGTGTGTGCGTGTGGAGGGGATATACAGTGTGAATGTGATGTGGATTGTGTTGTGTGTGTGGAGGGGATATACTGTGTGACTGTGATGTGGATTGTGTTGTGTGTGTGTGTATGTGTGTGGAGTGGATATACAGTGTGAATGTGATGTGGATTGTGTTGTGTGTGTGTGTGTGTGTGTGTGGAGTGGATATACATTGTGAATGTGATGTGGATTGTGTTGTGTGTGTGTGTGTGTGTGTGGAGGGGATATACAGTGTGAATGTGATGTGGATTGTGTTGTGTGTGTGTGTGTGTGTGTGTGTGTGTGTGGAGGGGATATACAGTGTGAATGTGATGTGGATTGTGTTGTGTGTGTGTGTGTGTGTGTGTGTGTGTGTGTGTGTGTGTGTGTGTGTGGAGGGGATATACAGTGTGAATGTGATGTGGATTGTGTTGTGTGTGTGTGTGTGTGTGTGTGGAGTGGATATACATTGTGAATGTGATGTGGATTGTGTTGTGTGCGTGTGGAGGGGATATACATTGTGAATGTGATGTGGATTGTGTTGTGTGTGTGTGTGTGTGTGTGTGTGTGTGTGGAGGGGATATACAGTGTGAATGTGATGTGGATTGTGTTGTGTGTGTGTGTGTGTGTGTGTGTGTGTGTGGAGGGGATATACAGTGTGAATGTGATGTGGATTGTGTTGTGTGTGTGGAGGGGATATACAGTGTGAATGTGATGTGGATTGTGTTGTGTGTGTGTTGAGGGGATATACAGTGTGAATTTTATGTGGATTGTGTTGTGTGTGCGTGTGGAGGGGATATACAGTGTGAATGTGATGTGGATTGTGTTGTGTGGAGGGGATATACAGTGTGAATGTGATGTGGATTGTGTTCTGTGTGTGTGTGTGTGTGTGTGTGTGGAGGGGATATACAGTGTGAATGTGATGTGGATTGTGTTGTGTGTGCGTGTGGAGGGGATATACAGTGTTAATGTGATGTGGATTGTGTTGTGTGTGTGTGTGTGTGTGTGGAGGGGATATACAGTGTGACTGTGATGTGGATTGTGTTGTGTGTGTGTGTGCGTGTGGAGGGGATATACAGTGTGACTGTGATGTGGATTGTGGTGTGTGTGTGTGTGTGTGCGCGTGTGGAGGGGATATACAGTGTGAATGTGATGTGGAGTGTGTGTGTGTGTGTGTGTGTGTGTAGGGGATATACAGTGTGAATGTGATGTGGATTGTGTTGTGTGTGTGTGTGTGTGTGGAGGGGATATACAGTGTGAATGTGATGTGGATTGTGTTGTGTGTGTGTGTGTGTGGAGGGGATCTACAGTGTGAATGTGATGTGGATTGTGTTGTGTGTGTGTGTGTGGAGGGGATCTACAGTGTGAATGTGATGTGGATTGTGTTGTGTGTGTGTGTGTGGAGGGGATCTACAGTGTGAATGTGATGTGGATTGTGTTGTGTGTGTGTGTGTGGAGGGGATATACAGTGTGAATGTGATGTGGATTGTGTTGTGTGTGTGTGTGTGTGTGTGTGTGTGGAGGGGATATACAGTGTGAATGTGATGTGGATTGTGTTGTGTGTGTGTGTGTGGAGGGGATATACAGTGTGAATGTGATGTGGATTGTGTTGTGTGCGTGTGGAGGGGATATACATTGTGAATGTGATGTGGATTGTGTTGTGTGTGTGCGTGTGGAGGGGATATACAGTGTGAATGTGATGTGGATTGTGTTGTGTGTGTGTGGAGTGGATATACAGTGTGAATGTGATGTGGATTGTGTTGTGTGTGTGTGTGTGTGTGTGTGTGTGGAGGGGATATACAGTGTGAATGTGATGTGGATTGTGTTGTGTGTGCGTGTGTGTGTGTGTGTGGAGGGGATATACATTGTGAATGTGATGTGGATTGTGTTGTGTGTGCGTGTGTGGAGGGGATATACAGTGTGAATGTGATGTGGATTGTGTTGTGTGTGTGTGTGTGTGTGTGTGTGTGTGTGTGTGTGTGTGTGTGTGGAGTGGATATACAGTGTGAATGTGATGTGGATTGTGTTGTGTGTGTGTGTTTTGTGGAGGGGATATACAGTGTGAATGTGATGTGGATTGTGTTGTGTGTGTGTGTGTGTGTGTGGAGGGGATATACAGTGTGAATGTGATGTGGATTGTGTTGTGTGTGTGCGTGTGGAGGGGATATACAGTGTGAATGTGATGTGGATTGTGTTGTGTGTGTGTGGAGAGGATATACATTGTGAATGTGATGTGGATTGTGTGTGTGTGCGTGTGGAGGGGATATACAGTGTGAATGTGATGTGGATTGTGTGTGTGTGCGTGTGGAGGGGATATACAGTGTGAATGTGATGTGGATTGTGTTGTGTGCGTGTGGAGGGGATATACAGTGTGAATGTGATGTGGATTGTGTTGTGTGTGTGTGTGTGTGTGTGTGTGGAGGGGATATACAGTGTGAATGTGATGTGGATTGTGTTGTGTGTGTGTTGAGGGGATATACAGTGTGAATGTGATGTGGATTGTGTTGTGTGTGCGTGTGGAGGGGATATACAGTGTGAATGTGATGTGGATTGTGTTCTGTGTTTGTGTGTGTGTGTGTGTGTGTGTGTGGAGGGGATATACAGTGTGAATGTGATGTGGATTGTGTTGTGTGTGCGTGTGGAGGGGATATACAGTGTGAATGTGATGTGGATTGTGTTGTGTGTGTGGAGGGGATATACTGTGTGACTGTGATGTGGATTGTGTTGTGTGTGTGTGTATGTGTGTGGAGTGGATATACAGTGTGAATGTGATGTGGATTGTGTTGTGTGTGTGTGTGTGTGTGTGTGGAGTGGATATACATTGTGAATGTGATGTGGATTGTGTTGTGTGCGTGTGGAGGGGATATACAGTGTGAATGTGATGTGGATTGTGTTGTGTGTGTGTGTGTGTGTGTGTGTGTGTGTGGAGGGGATATACAGTGTGAATGTGATGTGGATTGTGTTGTGTGTGTGTGTGTGTGTGTGTGTGTGTGTGTGTGTGTGTGTGTGTGTGGAGGGGATATACAGTGTGAATGTGATGTGGATTGTGTTGTGTGTGTGTGTGTGTGTGTGTGGAGTGGATATACATTGTGAATGTGATGTGGATTGTGTTGTGTGCGTGTGGAGGGGATATACATTGTGAATGTGATGTGGATTGTGTTGTGTGTGTGTGTGTGTGTGTGTGTGTGTGTGGAGGGGATATACAGTGTGAATGTGATGTGGATTGTGTTGTGTGTGTGTGTGTGTGTGTGTGTGTGTGTGGAGGGGATATACAGTGTGAATGTGATGTGGATTGTGTTGTGTGTGTGGAGGGGATATACAGTGTGAATGTGATGTGGATTGTGTTGTGTGTGTGTTGAGGGGATATACAGTGTGAATTTTATGTGGATTGTGTTGTGTGTGCGTGTGGAGGGGATATACAGTGTGAATGTGATGTGGATTGTGTTGTGTGGAGGGGATATACAGTGTGAATGTGATGTGGATTGTGTTCTGTGTGTGTGTGTGTGTGTGTGTGTGGAGGGGATATACAGTGTGAATGTGATGTGGATTGTGTTGTGTGTGCGTGTGGAGGGGATATACAGTGTTAATGTGATGTGGATTGTGTTGTGTGTGTGTGTGTGTGTGTGGAGGGGATATACAGTGTGACTGTGATGTGGATTGTGTTGTGTGTGTGTGTGCGTGTGGAGGGGATATACAGTGTGACTGTGATGTGGATTGTGGTGTGTGTGTGTGTGTGTGCGCGTGTGGAGGGGATATACAGTGTGAATGTGATGTGGAGTGTGTGTGTGTGTGTGTGTGTGTGTAGGGGATATACAGTGTGAATGTGATGTGGATTGTGTTGTGTGTGTGTGTGTGTGTGGAGGGGATATACAGTGTGAATGTGATGTGGATTGTGTTGTGTGTGTGTGTGTGTGGAGGGGATCTACAGTGTGAATGTGATGTGGATTGTGTTGTGTGTGTGTGTGTGGAGGGGATCTACAGTGTGAATGTGATGTGGATTGTGTTGTGTGTGTGTGTGTGGAGGGGATCTACAGTGTGAATGTGATGTGGATTGTGTTGTGTGTGTGTGTGTGGAGGGGATATACAGTGTGAATGTGATGTGGATTGTGTTGTGTGTGTGTGTGTGTGTGTGTGTGTGGAGGGGATATACAGTGTGAATGTGATGTGGATTGTGTTGTGTGTGTGTGTGTGTGTGTGTGTGGAGGGGATATACAGTGTGAATGTGATGTGGATTGTGTTGTGTGTGTGTGTGTGTGTGTGTGTGTGTGTGTGTGTGTGAAGGGATTATACAGTGTGAATGTGATGTGGATTGTGTTGTGTGTGTGTGTGTGGAGGGGATATACAGTGTGAATGTGATGTGGATTGTGTTGTGTGTTTGTGTGTGTGTGTGTGTGGAGGGGATATACAGTGTGAATGTGATGTGGATTGTGTTGTGTGTGTGTGTGTGTGTGGAGGGGATATACAGTGTGAATGTGATGTGGATTGTGTTTTGTGTGTGTGTGTGTGTGTGTGTGTGTGTGGAGGGGATATACAGTGTGAATGTGATGTGGATTGTGTGTGTGTGTGGAGGGGATATACAGTGTGAATGTGATGTGGATTGTGTTGTGTGGAGGGGATATACAGTGTGAATGTGGATTGTGTTGTGTGTGTGTGTGTGTGTGTGTGGAGGGGATATACAGTGTGAATGTGATGTGGATTGTGTTGTGTGGAGGGGATATACATTGTGAATGTGGATTGTGTTGTGTGTGTGTGTGTGTGTGTGTGGAGGGGATATACAGTGTGAATGTGATGTGGATTGTGTTGTGTGTGTGTGTGGAGGGGATATACAGTGTGAATGTGATGTGGATTGTGTTGTGTGTGTGTGTGTGTGTGTGTGTGTGTGGAGGGGATATACAGTGTGAATGTGATGTGGATTGTGTTGTGTGTGTGTGTGTGTGTGTGTGTGGAGGGGATATACAGTGTGAATATGATGTGGATTGTGGTGTGTGTGTGTGTGGAGGGGATATACAGTGTGAATGTGATGTGGATTGTGTTGTGTGTGTGTGTGTGTGTGTGCGTGTGAAGGGGATATACAGTGTGAATGTGATGTGGATTGTGTTGTGTTTGTGTGTGTGGAGGGGATATACAGTGTGAATGTGATGTGATGTGGATTGTGTTGTGTGTGTGTGTGTGTGTGTGTGTGTGTGTGTGTGTGTGTGTGTGTGTGTGGAGGGGTATATACAGTGTGAAAGTGATGTGATGTGGATTGTGTTGTGTGTGCGTGTGCGTGTGCGTGTGTGTGTGTGTGTGTGTGTGCGTGTGGAGGGGATATACAGTGCGAATGTGATGTGGATTTTGTTGTGTGTGTGCGTGTGTGGAGGGGATATACAGTGTGAATGTGATGTGGAGTGTCTGTGTGTGTGCGTGTGTGGAGGGGATATACAGTGTGAATGTGATGTGTGTTGTGTGTGTGTGTGTGTGTGTGGAGTGGATATACAGTGTGAATGTGATGTGGATTGTGTTGTGTGTGTGTGTGTGGAGGGGATATACAGTGTGAATGTGATGTGGATTGTGTTGTGTGTGTGTGTGGAGGGGATATACAGTGTGAATGTGATGTGGATTGTGTTGTGTGTGTGTGTGGAGGGGATATACAGTGTGAATGTGATGTGGATTGTGTTGTGTTGTGTGTGTGCGTGTGGAGGGGATATACAGTGTGAATGTGATGTGGAGTGTGTGTGTGTGCGTGTGTGGAGGGGATATACAGTGTGAATGTGATGTGTGTTGTGTGTGTGTGTGTGTGTGGAGTGGATATACAGTGTGAATGTGATGTGGATTGTGTTGTGTGTGTGTGTGTGGAGGGGATATA
>JAVLUX010000048.1:23062500-23250000 GCA_032164185.1 Moxostoma hubbsi
AGGGGATATACAGTGTGAATGTGATGTGGATTGTGTTGTGTGTGTGTGTGTGTGGAGGGGATATACAGTGTGAATGTGATGTGGATTGTGTTGTGTGTGTGTGTGTGTGTGTGTGTGTGTGTGTGTGGAGGGGATATACAGTGTGAATGTGATGTGGATTGTGTTTTGTGTGTGTGTGTGTGTGTGTGTGTGGAGGGGATATACAGTGTGAATGTGATGTGGATTGTGTGTGTGTGTGTGTGTGTGTGTGTGTGTGTGTGTGTGTGTGTGGAGGGGATATACAGTGTGAATGTGATGTGGATTGTGTTGTGTGTGTGTGTGTGTGTGTGTGTGTGTGTGTGGAGGGGATATACAGTGTGAATGTGATGTGGATTGTGTTGTGTGTGTGTGTGGAGGGGATATACAGTGTGAATGTGATGTGTGTTGTGTGTGTGTGTGGAGGGGATATACAGTGTGAATGTGATGTGGATTGTGTTGTGTGTGTGTGTGTGTGTGGAGGGGATATACAGTGTGAATGTGATGTGGATTGTGTTGTGTGTGTGTGTGTGTGTGGAGGGGATATACAGTGTGAATGTGATGTGGATTGTGTTGTGTGTGTGTGGAGGGGATATACAGTGTGAATGTGATGTGGATTGTTTTGTGTGTGTTGTGTGTGTGTGGAGGGGATATACAGTGTGAATGTGATGTGGATTGTTTTGTGTGTGTGTGTGGAGGGGATATACAGTGTGTGTGTGTGTGTGTGTGTGTGGAGGGGATATACAGTGTGTGTGTGTGTGGATTGTGTTCATGGATGTGTACAAGACATACTTGAGAAAGATGTTAGTTTGTGTCATGAGTGAATGTTCTTGTTGTGTTTGTGTCATCTTGACAATATGACCTGTAAAAGAATCATTTTCACAGTGTTTTCCTGTTGTGCATCTTGAAGAGTGACTGTTCATTTGTGTCTCCAGGTGTGTTTGGTGATGAAATGAAGACGTCTGTGTCAGTGATGGACGGAGATTCTCCGACTTTACACGCTGCTGTTACTGGATTACGTAATGACAAATCTGATATTATTAAATGGTATTTTAATTACGTCCGTGTAGCTCAAATCAATGGAGATCTCAGTGTGTTCTGTACAGATGTGAAGTGTGCAGGTGGTTATAATGAGAGATTCAGAGACAGACTGAAGATGAACAATCAGACTGGATCTCTCACCATCATGAACATCAGTATTACAGACTCTGGAGATTATATACTATGGACCATCATCAACAACATCAATAATAGAAAGACATTCACTATTACTGTCCAACCTGGTGAGTCATTTAATATTGGGTTCTGATTTTTAAAACTATTGTCAGATTAATTGCTTTTCTTTCAGCACATTCTTGTTTCAGCAAAATCCAATATTTGTCGACCTCTAGTTTGTATTTATTGATATAATGGTACATAAACTATATTAATGTGATATATGTGGGAAACATGTCTTAAGTATTTAAAACTTGCATATAGTCTTCCCTGTTTCACTGATAAGTGATGTTGAGGCCATGTTGAACGTGTGCTACTGCCTGTGATACGTGATTTATTTTGGGATTACGTGGGTTTGTTCATGTGTGTTTCAGGAGTGTCTGGAGCTGAAATGAAGATAAAGTGGGTGATTGAAGGAGATTCTGTCACTCTACACACTAATGATACTGTAAAACAGGGAGATGTTGTGATGACGTGGTATTTCAATGACACTCGTATAGCTGAAATGAATGAAGATCCCAGTAAGAGATGTACAGATGTGACGTGTGATGAAGGTGCTGAGAGATTCAGAGACAGACTGAAGATTGACCATCAGACTGGAGATCTCACTATCACAAACACCACAACTACAGACTCTGGACTTTATCAACTAGAGATCAGCAGCAACATCAGCAGCAGCTTCAGTGTAAAGAGCTTCAGTGTTAATGTCAGCGGTGAGGACGATTTCATCATTTAATGCAGATAATCAGATCTTCAGTTGTTATAAAGAGCTGATGATTCATAGATCACATTCAGTGACACTAATGACTGTCTCTCTTCATCATTACAGCATCAGACATAAAAACTCCAGATTCAGGTCTGTCTTCTGGTGCTGTAGCAGGAATATGTGTTGCTGTTGCTGTAACTGCTGGTGTGATTTATTATTGCCGTAAGATCTCAAGACGAAGACAAAATGGCAAGTATTACATACAGCTGATATAAAAGAGGAAAATTTGAGACTAAATGTGTAAAAAGAGTCTTTAAATATGTGAAAATATTTATTTTCATACTCAAAACATATTTACAGAGAAAATGTGTGTTTAATTGAGTTTTTATTCAACAGACATGGAGATGCAGCCCAATGTTCAGGTAAGATACTTCAGTATGTGCATTACATCTTTCTGTCTCTGAATTTACAACAGATTCAGATCAGTTTGATTTCATCTGAAGTGTTTCAGGGATTATTTTAATCTCTGTCGGTGAGCGTGATTCAATAAGAAATAACAGACTGCTGATTTCATCCGACAGCAAAATAAATGTTTTACAAACCCTGAAATATGGAGCTTGTAGGGCTGAAACGATTAGTTGATGTAATCGACAACATCGGCAGTAAAACATTTTCATTGTTGAATAGTTGTTTGATCTCGTTTATTGTAACATGAGATCACATTAAACTCTAATGATGACGTGTGAGAGCAGCACTGCAGTTCTGACTGATGAGAGGAAGAATTACACAGATCACAGATGAACTCTAAACTTTCCAATAAGCTTCAGATGATGTAGATCAGCAAATATGAGGGAATTATAATGCAGAAATACAAAATAAATATAGAAGAACTCTTGTTGTGGAAAAAGCGGAGCTGGAGCTCTTTAAAGGAAACACCCGGTGTTACAGCTTTAATGCGGTTATATTTGATGCGTTACATCTTTAATGCGGTTATATTTGATGCGTTACATCTTTAATGCGGTTATGTTTGATGCGTTACATCTTTAATGCGGTTATATTTGATGCGTTACAGCTTTAATGCGGTTATATTTGATGCGTTACAGCTTTAATGCGGTTATGTTTGATGCGTTACATCTTTAATGCGGTTATATTTGATGCGTTACATCTTTAATGCGGTTATGTTTGATGCGTTACAGCTTTAATGCGGTTATGTTTAATGCGTTACATCTTTAATGCGGTTATGTTTGATGCGTTACATCTTTAATGCGGTTATGTTTGATGCGTTACATCTTTAATGCGGTTATGTTTGATGCGTTACATCTTTAATGCGGTTATATTTGATGCATTACAGCTTTAATCCGGTTATATTTGATGCGTTACAGCTTTAATCCGGTTATATTTGATGCGTTACATCTTTAATGCGGTTATATTTGATGCGTTACATCTTTAATGCGGTTATGTTTAATGCGTTACATCTTTAATGCGGTTATGTTTGATGCGTTACAGCTTTAATGCGGTTATGTTTGATGCGTTACAGCTTTAATGCGGTTATGTTTGATGCGTTACATCTTTAATGCGGTTATGTTTAATGCGGTTATGTTTAACGCGGTTATGTTTAATGCGTTACATCTTTAATGCAGTTATGTTTGATGCGTTACAGCTTTAATGCGGTTATGTTTAATGCGTTACATCTTTAATGCGGTTATGTTTAATGCGTTACATCTTTAATGCGGTTATGTTTGATGCGTTACAGCTTTAATGCGGTTATGTTTAACGCGTTACAGCTTTAACGCGGTTATGTTTAACGCGTTACAGCTTTAATGCGGTTATGTTTAATGCGGTTATGTTTAACGCGTTACAGCTTTAACGCGGTTATGTTTAATGCGTTACATCTTTAATGCAGTTATGTTTGATGCGTTACAGCTTTAATGCGGTTATGTTTAATGCGGTTATGTTTAATGCAGTTATGT
The DNA here is from genome assembly GCA_032164185.1 of Moxostoma hubbsi. Lineage (NCBI taxonomy): Eukaryota > Metazoa > Chordata > Actinopteri > Cypriniformes > Catostomidae > Moxostoma > Moxostoma hubbsi. Next base: position 23,066,407 of record JAVLUX010000048.1, read on the forward strand.
TTAACGCGTTACAGCTTTAACGCGGTTATGTTTAACGCGTTACAGATTTAACGCTTTAACGTTTTATGGCGTTTCAGCTTTAACGCGGTTACGTTTTATGGCGTTACAGCTTTAATGCGGTTATATTTAATGCGTTACATCTTTAATGCGGTTATATTTAATGCGTTACATCTTTAATGTGGTTATATTTAATGCATTACATCTTTAATGTGGTTATATTTAACGCGTTATAGCTTTATTAAAGTTCTAATAATACAGAAGCAGTTCATGTATTAATGCTCCTCAATTATGGAATTCGCTACCTCTTACACTACGGAATACATCATCTGTGACTACATTCAAGACCCAGTTAAAAACATATCTCTTTAACTTACATTTTGGATAATGTTACTATATGTATCCTATGTGTCTGTAATGTATGTGCCGGTGTCTAAATGTATTGTAATGTACAATGTAAAGCGACCTTGAGCTTTGGAAAGGCGCTATATAAATAAAACTACTTCTTCATGTAAATGACTACAAACTCGACTCTGGCGGTCAGCACCTCTTCTATGAGTTGTGTGAATGTCCCGATCTAAGGGGGAGAGATTGAAACTGCACCGGCTGATGCACACACTGTCACGGGATGCTCGTTCCTCGAGCGCACACGCTTAATGCAGCTAGACTATAACGTGATGACTCGACTTATTGAATCATAATATATGTGTCACTGTGTGTTCCTTATTGTGAAGAAAATTGGCAATACGCAGCTTTATTAATAAGAGAGTTTGTGAGTTAAAGATGGATTGAAGTGAACAGAAAGATGAGAGGTGAAGACTTCACCCCATTATACACCACATGTGTATACATGTGTTTTTGATTTGATTTTTTTCTCTAGGATTTAATGCAGTGAATTTTTACTGAATTCAATTTAATGTATTTTTCTGTTTAATTTAGTGAATGTCAAAATATGATTTTGTCTTTTTATTGTTATTAAGCACATTTCATAGAAACTTTACAAGTTTGGCACAAGCTGAATAATCTGTTAATAGCTGATGATTAATCACCGAATAGTCGAATAATCGGTCTAATAATCGATTAGTAAACTGCAAAATCATGGTCCAAATCGTTCAGTATATGATTCATCAGGCCAAAATATTATATCTTAAATGTTTCTCATCTTTATATTTATATCAAGCTCATCTTTAATGATGAATCATGCCAAAACAACAAACAAGCAGAAAACAAACATGAAGTAAAAATCATTGTCAATGTAATGCTGTAATTCATATTCATGATTAATGAATCTTTGAATAGTTTGTGATCTACAAAACCTTCATTAGAGACGATGATCAAACATTTTGTATTGGTGCATTACAGAAGATGACGATACAGTTTTAAAATGAAGATTTATTTAGAAAAACATCCTTCCTACATTTAAGACATTTAGTTTCATTTGGTTTATAGTTTTGGACATCCATGTTCAGTAAATAATTACATCTATAAAGTTTAATAATCCATATTGAGTACATGTAGTTGCCTAATATTACTCAGTACTGTCTTGTGTAAGTACACTGAAAGTACACATACTGTAAAATAAAGTGCAACTGTTACTTTCTCAGTCAAATTAAACATTTAATAAAGACTTTATTCACTTCAACGGTAAATGTCTGTTGTGTAAGTTTGAGCTGTTTTCTGTCCTTCTGAATCACAAATCCTGTTCATTTCTCTTATCTTCTGTGAATCTGTGTTTTCTTACAGGAGGATGATGGAGAGAACAAGACTCATTTGGTGAATGTTGCAGGACAGGAAGAGAGAGAGAGGATGCAACTGAATGACTCGACAAGTGGAGTGTAAGAAGGGGGCATATATTTATAAATATACTGTAGATATCGATCGGGAATTCCTGCTGCTGTTCCGGTATAACGCTGCTCTGATCGAGGATCAGTTTCCCCACCTCAAATCCAAACCTCACTTACTGTTGAGAAAGGGAAATCTGACTCTAGATCAGTTGTATTTATCTTGCATATGAGCTAACACTGAGATGAGTGATCATAAACTCATCAGTCTTGTGCCTTAAACTTTAGAAGAAGTCTTTCTACACTGGATTTTATCTGAACTTCCATATTCTCTTCTGCGCTGTGTTTGTTGGTGGGGACCGTATATGATTGTGCCGTTTGTTTAATTTAAAGCAGTTCAACAATTTAATTTGGCTGCTTTGAAAAAAACTTGGTGCTTAATAGCCAAATTATTCATTTTTACTGACATGCAGATGAAACAAAAAGCACAAACACACTTTCTCTAGTCTTGAGTTGATGAATTATCAGAATACTGGAATCTCTTCATTGTCCCTATTGAGCGAGTAAACATTATTCATCAATCAGCAATTTGGGGGACTTGCACAATATTGAGCAGGTGGTTTTAATGTTGTGGCTGATCGGTGTATAAAGTGGCTGTCAAACATTTCAGGAGAGTCATCAGCTCTGATCAAATCACAGCAATCAATTACTGCCAACAATGTTTCCTTTCATTTTTTATTTCACTTAAGGTCTGTAAGCAACACACACGTGCCACATTTATAGAACTACTAATGTGACTACAATCCAAAACCCTCATCTGTGCATGTAATTATATTAATTATATGCATCGTTAGTAAACAAACTTGTAGTCAAATTCAAGCACATAAAATATAAATTAGTTTGAGCACTTTTCTGAAAACTGAATCTAGTGTTTGAGAGTCAAGCAGGCCAGTTTAAATCTTTTATATAAACGTGTGCACATGAGATATCAGCACGCCACAATCCTGAAGCAATAATGTATATGGACTTATAAATAGTCTTAAACTAACTTAATGAATTACAAATTAAAGACAAGATCTTTGAAATAAAGCACTAAATCATGAGAGATAAAATGATATATAATGATATTTTTTCATATTTTAAAGTAATTTAAAGTCGAGTTGTGCAGTCTGAGAACAACTAATCTAAAGCATTTCTATATCATTCATCAGGATTGTTGACAGAAATATTGTAAACATTTGTACTAAACCGTAACCACTGCTCATTTTATATGTGATGAACAAATGTCAAGTATTAGTTGAGAACCCCACTGAGTGCACTGCAATTGTTTGTCAGATAAATTTAATGTAACTTTTCTAAACAAAAAGCATTTTTCTATTTGTCTTTGATATGTTTTGATTTTACATTATCACGTTTTATTATTGGAACATGTTTCACATCATCAGTGATCGTTCAGTGTTTGGTTTAGTGTAGTGATCAGATGTCAGCTGGATTTCCTAAAATCATCACAGCTGTCATCGATCATCAGAAGGTTGCTGGTTCGATCCCCACGGCCACCACCATTATGTCCTTTCTCCAGGTTGCTCCCTGTAATAAGTGCACTGAAGTCTAAAAAATATTTTTATACTTTGGATAAAAGCATCTGCCAAATGCATAAATGTAAATGTAAATAATGTTGCATGTTAGTTTATAATAGAGCAACACTTGTCTTCCAAACCAGCACGTATCGGTTATTAAGTAGAACTGAAGAGCATTATTAATGAAGCTGTGAGTCATCAGACTACAGACTGATTACCTCCTTTACTAGTGACATAAATTTATTTATACCTATTCATTTAAATATAAAAACTATTGCTGGGTTATCTGTGTAAAGTTAAATTCAATTACACGGGATCATGACAGTGAATGACTGACTATAACTTTACATCTTTGGGAAGATGGCCGCGTTAACGTGAGCGTTTGCTGTCTGATTCGACTGCTCTGTAATTTGGACTTGGTTATAACTGTTACCTTCAACCATTTTATATCCATTTAAGCTCTTAAGACTTTTTCAGCAATGGATCAAGAGATTTCCCTACAAACAATCTGGGACTCAATACAGCTAATTAAAGTCGAAATGACTGCTCATCTTGATTCAAAAACTGAGATCATACAAACTAGCCTTTCGAGTTCACATTTATCCGGATTTCAGTGCTGGTCTGATTAAGAAGCGCCGGCAGTTTGATGATGTGAAAAAGAAACTTCGTGCTGTGGATATTAAATACTCTTTGCTGTATCCCTGTACGTTGAGGGTGATGGTACATGGAAAACCTAAATTATTTCGTAGCTCCGAGGAAGCAGAGATTTTCTTTCGAGATTTTTGTGTCTCCTCTTTTTGATTTATGGTAGGCCTACTCTCCGCTCTAAGTAATTTTTTTTTTTTGTGAAAGTTTTTTCAATTGTTCTCCACATTATACCATTTATATGGTCTATATTTTTGTTTCAAAGTGGTGAATTTATTGTATTAAGTTTTTTTTTTTTTTTTTTGATGTGATGATGTAGCCTACTATGTATGTGTATGTATGTATGTGTATATTTATATATATATATGTGTATGTGTGTGTGTGTGTATATATATATATTTTATATAATTGATTATTCTGGGTGACTTCAACAAAAACTGGTTGGATCGTTCTTCTGTTAATGATAGAAATTTATTTGGCAGTATAAATCTCAGTCAGTTAATTGATGTGCCTACCAGAGTTGACCATCGCTCTTCATCTTTGTTGGACTGGATACTCGTTACTAACCCTGAAAGGATAATTAAATCTGGTATATTGTCAGATTGTTTAAGTGATCACTCGATTATATATTGTATCTGGAAAATTAAAATGCCATGCTCTCTACCTAAATACACAACTCTGAGACAGTGTAAAAATATGAACGTTGATAATTTTATTCAAGATCTAGTAGATATTAACTGGGATCGGTTTCAGTTAATTCCTTTTGTTGAGGATGCAACGAATTTTTTTCATTCTGAAGTTATGAATATAATAAATAAACACGCCCCTTTGAAAACTTTTAGAATTAAAGGCAGACATTTACCTTGGATCAGCTCTAATCTTGTTAAACTTTTTAAGCAAAGGGATAAAGCTTGGGCTAAACACCGGTTATCCAGGGATCCTATTGATTGGGAAAATTACAGACGTTTGAGGAACTTATGTAAATTGGAAACAAGGAATGCAAAAGCTAATTATTACAAAGATCGCCTTTCGCAAAACTTTCACAACCCTAAACAGTTTTGGAATCAGCTGAGTAATCTCTTAAATAAATCTAAAAAAAGCGTGATTAAAAATATTAAATTTAATAATAAAATTATTTCTGACCCGTCACTTATTTCTCAAGCTTTTAATCAGCATTTTTCCTCCATATGTGGTTCTCAGTGTTCTGATTTCTATACTGCTGCGCCATTTAATTCAATTACTGCAAACGGTTCATTTTCTTTTAAGAAGATTATGCCTGTCGACGTCTACTATGTTATATGTGATCTAAAAACAAATAGTAGTGCTGGTCCTGATGATTTAGAAACTAAATTTGTTAAATCTGCCGCTCATGTACTAATGTATCCTCTTGCAGATTTATTTAATTTGTCATTGACTACTTGTTCTATTCCCTCTATATGGAAATGTGCAAAAGTTACTCCTTTGTTCAAGGGTGGAGACTCATCTGATGTTAATAATTATAGGCCAATTTCTATTATCTGCTCTATTGCAAAAATTTTTGAGAAATTAATATTTAATCAACTATCATTATTTATTAACTCATTACACATTTTATCTCCGTTACAGTCAGGTTTCAGACCTAATTTCTCTACTACGACTGCTCTTTTAAAATTTACGAATGATGTGTTCTCATCCCTTGACAAAGGCCAAGTAACAGGTGCCATTTTCATTGATTTTTCTAAGGCCTTTGATATGGTTAATCATTATCTTCTTCTTGATAAATTGTATTCTATTGGTTTAACTAGAGATGCTCTTCTCTGGTTTAATGCTTCTCTTCATAACAGACGTCAATGTGTTGTTTTTCAAGGTTTTCAGTCAGACTATGTAATTGTTGAAAAAGGTGTTCCACAAGGTTCCTCTCTTGGACCATTACTTTTCTCTATTTTTATTAATGATTTACCTCAGATATGCTCAAATTGTTCCGTGCATCTTTATGCTGATGACACTGTAATTTACACTTCTAATTCTGATCCGTTACAAATTCAGAACTCTTTACAACTTGACTTTAATTCTGTTCAAAAATGGTGTCATAACAATATGCTTACGTTAAATAAGAGGAAATCTTGCTGTATGATGTTTGGGTCGCGTCGTTGTCATTCCAGCACCTTCAATTTGAATATTATTGTTGATGATGGATTATCTCTCGAGAATGTTGATTCATTTAAATATCTTGGCCTTTGTATCGACTCGGGACTCTCTTTTAAGCCCCATATAGATCATATTATTAAAAAAACATACTATTGCCTGCGCTTACTTTATTGCTCAATTAATTGCTTTACATTTCAAGAAAAGAATTGTTTCTCAGTTAATATTACCTCTTATTGACTATGCTGATATTGTTTATCAAAATACATATGATATTTATCTTAAGCCTCTTAATGTTGTTTATAATTCTTTGTGCAGATTTGTGTTAAGGTGCCCATATCGTACTCATCATTGTCATATGTATGAATTGCTTAATTGGTTGCATCCTAAATCTAGAAGACAATTCCATTGGTTTTTGTTTATTTTTAAATGTGTTTATTTTGATTTTCCATCTTATTTGAATGAATTTTTGATTCCATTTAGATCTTCCTACTCTCTTAGACATGTGCAACACCCATTTTTCTTTGTTCCAAAAGTTGTCAGTGTAGTCGGACGTAGGTCTTTTCTGTACAAAGCCCCTTTTGACTGGAATAACCTTCCTGTTTCTTTGAGATCTATTACTTCTCTTAATTGTTTTAGGTTATCCTTATTTTCTTATCTTAAAATAACTTGTTTATGTTTTTGATTTTGTTTTTTTTTTCTGTATTTGAGATTAATTTGAGGATCTTTTGCTGCTAGTATGTGGCTCTATGTTGATATCGCATGATGTCGATATTTTGTACTGAATCTGTTGCGGGTGTGGGAAGTCGACAAGAGTGTGGGAAGCAGGTTGAGCATTTGTTTGTTTGTTTTGTTTTGTAATGTTGTTTGTTTGTGGTATTATCTGTGCTGTATATTGCTTGTGTTTTTAGGACCCCCTTGAAAATGAGATGTTACATCTCAAGGGGCTATCCTTTCAATAAATTCAAACATAGATAAGATTATATCACATTAATATCATGTTTACATCTTGAGGCTGTACTTTATAAAGACACACATTGAATAAGTGTCTTACTGTAAACATGAAATAAAGGAGTTTGTGTTGTAATTTAGTTTTTATGGGAATCAACATTATGCCACATTTACTTTGTACAGCGCATGTTAGATTATAAAAGCTTTTTATTAAGTTTTATACCAAATATCAAGTTTCTTTCATTGCAATCCATGTATTTGCCATTTTTTGCCTTTATTGTTCAGAGTGCAAAAATGAAATATTTTGCTTTGGTACTTATTTTAAATCATGATTAACGTTCAGCTTTTCTTTTTAAGTTACTGTGAAAGGGAAAATTATGTTTGTCCTCACTTTATGTTTATGCTATATTTTATACGTAAAACGTATTAAGTGTTTAAAACAAGTGATTTTATATATGATGTTAAAATACTGTTAGACTCCTCAGTCTCACAACAGTGTAACTATATGAAATAAATGGACATTATGACTGTTTTAATTACAGCATGTGGGAGATTTTATTTAAACTTTGTGTTTTGGAATTTATTTTCAGTAAAAGATCAAAATTGTGCTGTAAATATTAAAGTATATTACAATGTCTTCTAAGATTTCAGTTTTTCTCTCTTTAACAGTCATGGAAGATTGTGTCTTAAACCCCAAAATCAGCAGTATTTTCTTGAAACAGGTTCTTGAATGTCTCTATTTTCATCTCCTTTACTCATAACGGCATCTGTGAGTTCATTTGTCAGGGAAATGTTTTGTGAGTTTATGACAAATAATAAAGTTATCCAGCATTGAATCATTGATCATTGAGTTGAGTGATTATCTCTACAGTGATATTACTCTCACATTCTGTAATATAATGTCATCTTTACATTAATGCACTAAACCTTGAACATTTTAGGGTTCATCCTTTGACCTTTCATTGAGAGCTGGAACTGACAGATTACCAAAACTGAAAAATCTCATAAACATTATTACTAATTTATCTCTAAAATTAACGTGACATTATTTGCTTGTAAGATGCAGTTAATCAGCTGTAATAAAGTTTTCTATTAATTTATATTAAAGTCAAATGTTAAGATCTTACTCATTCAAAATGTTTATTTTTGGTGTTTGGCTGCTGTCCTGTGCTCAGATCAGTATTTATAACAACCGATTGGGCATAGAAAGAGGATCATTCATACTTTGAACACAAGATGGCACTCTCTGCTTAGTGTGCAACTTTTAGGATGCATACTTTCACACTACGAACACTTCCTGTATTTGTATCCTGCTGAAGTATTTATTAACATTTACCAAATATGTCCAATAGATAACCAGAGCAACACATGCAAAAGAATACATGATGTGTTTCACGAGCTACAAAGTGACAAAAATAGAACTATATATACAAATAGTTTTAGCAAATAGTTGCATATTATTGGATATATTTCTTCTCCACTCATTTTAAAGGAATAGTTATAATTACTACAAATAATAATATAATTAATTCATCATTTACTCGCCCTCATGCCATCTCAGATGTGTGTGTATGTATGTATGTGTATATATATATATATATATAATATTCAGATAATTAAAGTGCATTACATTCCTGTAGCAGAAGAGTTAATCATTGATAAGACGATACAGAAAGTGGCTTTACAATGTATTGATTACTACCATATTATTGATCATAAGTCAATCATTGACACACAGTTCACAGCAATCCATTACACAAGTGAATTTGTCAATCAGTTCAAGATTTATTATGGGCGCTTGTGTAGCGTCTCGGGTGTGTTGAGTCAAAAAAATAAAATGTTTAGGTCACTGTGTGAAGTTAAATATAGTTTAATACTCAATCTTTAAACACATCTTGAGATCCCTTATTCGGATTTGCGCTCCTTCAAGTGTTTTGAACGCAAGAACATGTTTGTGTTGTTCTGCTGAAGTGTTTCTTCACTGTATAAACTGTGTGTTGCTCATACAGCTGAAGTTTCACTTACTGCCCTCTGGAGTAAACAGGTGGTACTACAAGCATTTCTCAGGAATCTTCCTTATTATGGTATGGAGGCATTGCAATTAATTGCATAAATGTTTTTTTACGCATCATTTTTTGTAAAATTAATCGCACTGAATTAACGCTTTAAATCGACAGCCCTAATATATATATATATATATACACATGTATTATCTTGTTAATTTTTGAGTTTTTACCGTATTTGTTTAATTAATTCTCCTGAACAGTTCAACCCAGCTAACATAGTTACATTGTGACGACATAAACAGATCGGACCATGTTGGTTGCGGTGACAAACCAAATTACATTCCACAGATGTAAGTTTAAATTATTGTATGTTGTTGAAGGTGGTTTTCAACGAAAACTCAAAAGCTTCACTATTTAACATCACTGAGGCCTTTAGATTGAGACTGGCTTCAATATAATGTTGATCTGATTAAATCTCTGGGAGGAATTTGTTAAAGCACAAGACCTGGAATTGGCTGTTGCGAGTAGGTGGCGCTATGACTATAGCTGAATATTGGCACATCGATGTATTCAGACCGGGACTATAATCAAACATGTGAAGTTTGGGGCAGATTGGACATTGTATTTATGAGTTAGAACAACTTCCTGTTTCATTGCAAAACATCAAACTTTGTCAGACCTCACGGCCACGTCATGTAGTGAAAACTCAAAAGCTTCACAATTTAGCATCGCAAGGCCATTAGATTAGAATAACCAAATATGAAATATATCTGATGAAATCTCTAGGAGGAGTTCGTTAAAGTATGAGGCCTGGAAATGGCAAAAACTGAAGAGAAAAATCAAAATGGCTGACTTTCTGCTGGGTTTAGGGCACGGGTCCAAGAGACTTTTTTGTAGGTATTGGCATGTTACACACATGTAGGTGAAACGTAGCGTAAAGCGCACATCGTTGAATGTTTGTAGGTGGCGCTATTGAGCCATTTTGCCACACATTATTCTGAAATCCACATCAGATGTAAATGTTTGCCAACTCTGATGCGTGTGCAAAGTTTCATGAGTTTTCGAGATTGTCATGATTCATTTGGGGGGAAAAAATAAAATGCCTGGAACAACAATAGGATCCTTGCACCATCAGTGCTCGGTCCCTAATGATTAAAGGAACTATTACAATTACTCAACTTTGTTCTGTTCAGCAATAGATCCTTAGCTTAATTTGGTCAACAACATGCTCCAGAAATGTATGCATGTCCTGCATAAATGTAAAAACAAACATCAATGGCTCTACAGCATCATGATCCATAAACTCTGCATTGAAGAACCTGTCCAGGGCCTCAGCAACAACTTCATCCTCCATTCAAAGAATCAGAGGCAGCTGAACTGAACCAATGAGGTCATTAGAGTGTTCAACACACCACTGACTGGCGGTCTTTAGACCATCATGACACGGACCTACAACACAAAAGAGGATAAACACAAATATTAAAAAGCACAAAAACAAATCGACTATTACTTTGGTCTGATGTTGCTACCCCTCAAACAAAACCTACTTTTTGTGGAGACTGAAAACTGCCTTCTCCAGTGCAGGATACAGGAACAAAATATTTGTTTCATAGATCTGCCTAAAAAACAGGTAACATACAAGAGTTACTACAGTCAATTACCTGTAATGGTGATACCTGTGTGATGGAAAGTTTCTTCCTGTTAGTGAAAAAATGCAGCATAATCTTACCTAGTGTGTCTTGATAATATGACCTGTACTGTCGTGGAGATCAAATGATTTCGTGTTGCTATGTCAGTGCTTGCACGTCTGCAGTGCGCATGTGTGAGTCTGAGACTGCATGTCTGAGTGCATCTGAGGTCTGCAGCCGCACCCTCCTCATTACTGCGGTCACTCTAACGTTATTGGTCGACTGCACTATGGCCAGCAGAGGAACGGGGCATTACTTTCACTTTCAGCATGTGAATATGACGTCAATCAACCGAGGTCGGGGATTATTGTCAGTTTTATTTATTTATTATTATCTTTAATTGTTGTTTCAAGTGTGAATGTTACTGTCGTATGTATTCGTCTTGTTGCATTTCTTACATAGAACAAATTATTTTCTAAACAGCTCGAAGCCGCAGACGCCAATGGAGATTTTTCTCCAGAACATCTGATGAAAATGAAGATCGTCTTTTATTTGCTCACTGTGTGTTTTTTGCTCGATGATGGTAAGACATTGTTACATTCTTCCTATTAATGATAAAACATTCACAAAGTGACACATCTTCATATAATGACCCCGAATGTGTTTGTCTGTCGGTTCCGGGTTTCCAAATGAATGTCATGGGAGATTTTGGGTTGCCACCCCAGTAGGCATTGATGTATAAATTACGTCACGAAATAGGTCAAAAATGAAAGTCATATTGAGGTCAAAGTGTCGATGTCAATTTGATGTCAAAATTTTTGACATTTGCTGATGTCATTTTGATGTTATTTTAATGTCATGCTTTGTTGGGATTTGATGTCAATTCAACATGTATTTGACGTCAACATGTCATGATGTTGATGCTATTTTAATATCATTCAATATCAAGCTTGGATATCAATTCAACATAAATGTGACATCAAACACTGATGGCAAAATTAAATAATTTATTGACATATTTTGATATATTTTCAATGGCAAGCATCACTCAATTTCAACCTAAATGTACAATGACTGACAACATACACATACTTTGAGATCTGATATGTTTTTATTTAATTTTTTTGAGCAGTGTAATACTGTGGGGGCTCTATGGATTCACACTTCCAGAGCTCTTAAGTGCCTGTAAATGGGAACAAGAAAGCAAACATTAAAACGGGCCCTGTCGATTAACATAACTAACACTTAGTACCCATCAGTAGTAGGCTACTCTACAGTATATAGACAACTAAAAGATAGCCCACATTATAGCCTAATCACATGCAGTGGTCAGAGGTGCAGATGTGTACTAATATATGATAATGGATCGAGTCAAACCTTGTTAATAGTGTAATATGTCAGGATCTCATTTCACTGCTAGTAATCAGTACAATCAGAATTGTAGAATGTGAACATTCAGTCAAAGCCAGAGAGCAGCGATTTCAAAACATCACATTCGTCCGGGCTCCTTCCCTATGTAGGCTAGTGGTGTCTCATATTTTCACATGGTGTAGGGGTAAAACAAAGGCGAAGGGTAAAAACAGAGAAATGGGATTGGGCATAAATATACATTGTTGTTTGCAGCAGCTCCCAATGGAGACTTCAGTGATGCCGGGTTGTGACTTCTGGATGGCACCTGAAAAATTTTACAGCAATTGCCATTTATCTTGCACATACTGATCAAAATAAAAATCATGTAATAGAGCTATAGGTGATGTAGGTGCACAAATAGAAAATATACTTACCTATCATGACCTTATACATTTCCATTCCTCTGAAGGGCAGCTTGTCACCAGTCCCATCATGTTCAATATAGACATGATGCTATTTGTGAGCTCTGTCAATAAAAATGGGAATAAACAAAGTTATACATGCTGTACAGTAGGGCTGGGCGATATGAAGATATTATCGCGATAGTCGATTTAACAGTCTGTTTTCTGAGCTGCGCACTCATACAAAGCGCGCAAAAAGCCATCACACTACAGCGATGCTGCAAGAAATGATCTAAGCTAAACAGGACAGAGTAACACGGCGGAACGGATGTATTTAGAGCGGAATCTCCCTGCGTTTGAAATGCGCAAACATTTCCACTAGTAACCCTGGCTGCACAGATTACGCAGAAGCAGACCGCTACAATACACACACATTGTTAAAATCATACGATGGCAGACAGTATACAAAGACATTTCTTCCATCATACCGGAATGTTAACGTTACAGTTAAGCTAACCTAACCTAGCCTGGTTAAGTTAGCTAGCTAGCTCGCCCAGGTAACTTAAAGGCATGCATGGCTGTGAAATTATTCGACATAATTAGGAAAATTACACCCATTCAAATTAAGTAGCCTGTGTATAAAATAGTATATATTAACATAATAACAACAATAGCATGCTAGCTTAAAGCTAGTAGCTTTACTTACCAGGATTTGGAAGTGAAGAATTTTGATTTGCGAATTTGAAATTGGCAGTTGAGCAGCAGACAGTAGTGTGACGAGCTGTTATGGTGACCTACTACTTTTCCGCGCGATATGGCCAGGATGTGACGTCGATCTTTTTGTAGTCAATTTGTAGTCCATGATGATTCTTTTAAAAATCAGCTTCAATATCTGATTAAATTGACCTTTATATGCAATTATAGTGTCTGCTGTCATTTTAAACGTGAACTAAATATAAACATGCTAGGATTTAAATAAATAAAAACACACATGCAATATACATAGACCTAGGCCTACAATTTTCAAGATCATTCAGGCTAGGTCTTTTAGATGTTGAAAATGAGTCTCATTGATTTACAATGAGTAATAAATATACTTTTTCAGACATTTCAGACATTGTTTTGACATAAATTTCACATCAATTTGACGTCTTATTTCCTGACATCAAATCAACATCGATTTAATGTCAATGATATTGACCTGAGATGTAGGGACCAGAAAAACATGTCAGATTGATACCTTTGTTGGGCCTCTTTACAACCACAAGGAAATAATGACAAAATCTAATGAAAATATGCATATTCATGCATGTGGTCAAAATCTTGACTATTTGTTGATGTCAAATTGACGTCAAGGTGCCCGCCCCTTAAAATGATTGTCATGTATTTAAAGATGAAAATTAATGTGATGTGGATTGTGTTGCGTGCATGGATGTGTACAAGACTGTGACACTTTTCAAAGCCACCAGCACAAGAACGGGCAGGGAGCTGAGGTCTCACAACACAGGCAGGCTTTAATTTGGGCACCTTCAACATACAGTTCTTTCTGAACATAAACGCAACACAACTACTTGGGTGACTTTCTTGTTGGGCTCTCTCCGGCAACTGGAGGTGCTGACGCTCTTTTATGCCACTCTCCCCATACTCACTGAAATCAGAGACAGGTGTTAGACATAATTTAGCTCAGGTGTAAGCGCCCTTACCGCTTCCTCTCCCCGGACGGGTGTTTGACCACGCCACCGCTGCCACAAAGACATACTTGAGAAAGATGTTAGTTTGTGTCATGAGTGAATGTTCTTGTTGTGTTTGTGTCATCTTGACAATATGACCTGTAAAAGAATCATTTTCACAGTGTTTTCCTGTTGTGCATCTTGAAGAGTGACTGTTCATTTGTGTCTCCAGGTGTGTTTGGTGATGAAATGAAGACGTCTGTGTCAGTGATGGAGGGAGATTCTCCGACTTTACACGCTGCTGTTACTGGATTACGAAATGACAAATCCAATTTTATTAAATGGTATTTTAATGGCACCCGTGTAGCTCAAATCAAAGGAGATCTCAGTAAGTTCTGTACAGATGTGAAGTGTGCAGATGGTTATAAAGAGAGATTCAGAGACAGACTGAAGCTGAACAATCAGACTGGATCTCTCACCATCATGAACATCAGTATTACAGACTCTGGAGATTATCTACTACTGACCTTCATCAACCACATCAATGATAGAAAGACATTTACTGTCACTGTCAAACCTGGTGAGTCATTTAATATTGGGTTCTGATTTTTAAAACTATTGTCAGATTAATTGCTTTTCTTTCAGCACATTCTTGTTTCAGCTAAATCCAATATTTGTCGACCTCTAGTTTGTATTTATTGATATAATGGTACATAAACCAATGTTAATGTGATATATGTGGGAAAAATGTCTTAAGTATTTTAAACTTGCATATAGTCTTCCCTGTTTCACTGATAAGTGATGTTGAGGCAATGTTGAATGTGTGCTACTGCCTGTGATACGTGATTTATTTTGGGATTACGTGGGTTTGTTCATGTGTGTTTCAGGAGTGTCTGGAGCTGAAAGGAAGATAAAGTCGGTGATTGAAGGAGATTCTGTCACTCTACACACTAATGATACTGTAAAACAGGCAGATGTTGTGATGACGTGGTATTTCAGTGACACTCGTATAGCTGAAATGAATGAAGATCCCAGTAAGAGCTGTACAGATGTGACGTGTGATGAAGGTGCTGAGAGATTCAGAGACAGACTGAAGATTGACCATCAGACTGGAGATCTCACTATCACAAACACCAGAACTACAGACTCTGGACTTTATCAACTAGAGATCAGCAGCAGTATCAGCAGCAGCTGCAGCGTAAAGAGCTTCAGTGTTAATGTCAGAGGTGAGGACGATTTCATCATTTAATGCAGATAATCAGATCTTCAGTTGTTATAAAGAGCTGATGATTCATAGATCACATTCAGTGACACTAATGACTGTCTCTCTTCATCATTACAGTATCAGACATAAAAACTCCAGATTCAGGTCAATCTTCTGGTGTAGCAGGAATATGTGTTGCTGTTGTTCTGGTTGTCGCTGTAACTGCTGCTGGTGTGATTTACTATCGCCGTAAGACGAAGACGAAATGGCAAGTATTACATACAGCTGATATAATGAAACATTTGTGATTAAATGGGTAAAAAGAGTCTTTAAATATGTGAAAATATTTATTTTCATACTCAAAACATAATTACAGAGAAAATGTGTTTAATTGAGTTTTTATTCAACAGACATGGAGACGCAGCCCAATGTTCAGGTAAGATACTTCAGTATGTGCATTACATCTTTCTGTCTCTGAATTTACAACAGATTCAGATCAGTCTGATTTCATCTGAAGTGTTTCAGGGATTATTTTAATCTCTGTCGGTGAGCGTGATGCACTAAGAAATAACAGACTGCTGATTTCATCCAACAGCAAAATAAATGTTTTACAAATCCTGAAATATGGAGCAAGTAGGGCTGAAACTATGTATAAAGTATGAACAAGTAAAGAAAATACACTTATATTTAAGATACAGCCTCTTAAAGTTTAAATATCTTCTATGTTGCTTCTCACGTAAATGTTTCTTGTTTTAAGGATTTTTAGACAATTTTAAATGGAAAACGAGACAAACACACGTTAACAATAACAAGACACAGTTAATGCAGTTAATTTCTTTACTGAATTCAACTTAAAGTATTTTTCTGTTTAATTTAGTGAATGTCAAAATATGATTTTGTCTTTTATTGTTATTAAGCACATTTCAAACAAACTTTACAAGTTTGGCACAAGCTGAATAATCTGCGTCAATTAAAAAAAGTTACACATAGGTTCATAAAGGACAAAAATGTCCATGTCAAAAAAGTGTCAAAAATATTATAGATTAATATTTTTTTCCACTTTCACTGACTTAGATTTTTTTACTAGCATCAGTTCAAATCATAATTACCAAAAAGTCATTTATTTTCAAGAATTTTAACCCTTTAAATGCCAGTTTCTTTACATAATGCCACTGTTGATATTTATAAAAATTATAATAATATTAATAATTTTCTATATACTAAATTCTAAGCAGAATTTTTTTTCTTTAAATATTACAGCCTTGGATATGTCAATGATTAACAACAATATTAATTTTGATGCAATCATATTTTTTTATGCAGTATCAGATAAAAAAAACAAAAATACCACTCAGGTCCTTAAAGGACAAAAATGTCCATGTCAAAAAAGCATTATAGATTAATATTTTTTTCCACTTTCACTGACTTAGATTTTTTACTAGCATCAGTTCTAATAATAATTACCAAACATTCATTTATTTTCAGAATTTTAACCCTTTAAATGCTGTGACACTGCCAAGGGTATCTCATTTACATGTACAGTATAATACATGATTACAGTACAGTATAATTTCTTTCTTTCACTGTTCACACACACACACACCTAAAATTTTCAGTACACACATACTAACCACACTCTGACATCCATACCAACACACCCACACAATTATTTATCTAATTGGCTCTATAATATGCATAAGCCGAAAACAGAAGTAAACAACAATAAAGTGATAATTTGCTTTATATGCCAAACCTGAAAAAATGGCACCATCTGATAAAAAATAGTAAAAATGTAAATTTTGAAGCCTTGCCAACATAATGAAAGCCTGTTAAGAAAGATTGCATCATTTTATAGTTGAATGGCACTGGGATTAAAAATCGCAGTTTTAATGGGTTTCAATGGGGACATTTTTGTCCAAAAGACCCTAAGTGGGAGTATTTTTTGTACCTAGTGCAAAATAAAATTTTTAAAGTAAATGAAGGTGAAATATTAAATTTCCAATAAAAATGCACACCTGTGGAAAATTTTATGCAGTTAGCATTAACACAGGCAAAGTTATCAAAAATACAAAACTGAAAAGGACAAAAATGTCCATAAGGTCGCACGAGGGTTAAGAGCTGATGATTAATCACAGAATAGTCGAATTCTACGTCTACACTTGTGATGTTTCAGGTCTCTGGTCTACTATTCGTAATTCTATTCCTGATATCAAGAATTGTCTTTAACTAGAGAAAATATCATTTTTAATATTTAATTCATATCCTGCACATGAATACATTTGGAAAGGGGGTTTGAGATTCATTAAAGTTTAAACAGATAATTCAGGAGCACTTTATTTTACATTTACTTACTACATAATTACAACAACTCCAGTAATTACTAGATACTAACCCTAACCTAACCTTAACCCATATTGAGGACATGTAGTTGCCTAATATTACTCGGTACTGTCTTGTGTAAGTACACTGTAAGTACACATACTGTAAAATAAAGTGCAACTGTTACTTTCTCAGTCAAATTAAACATTTAATAAAGACTTTATTCACTTCAACAGTAAATGTCTGTTGTGTAAGTTTGAGCTGTTTTCTGTCCTTCTGAATCACAAATCCTGTTCATTTCTCTGATCTTCTGTGAATCTGTTTTCTTACAGGAGGATGATGGAGAACGAGAATCCATTGATGAATGAATGTTGCAGGACAGGAAGAGAGAGAGAGGATGAAACTGAATGACTCGACAACAGTTTGTGCATCAGATGCATCATGAAGTGTCATTCATTAATGGTGTGTGACATAAGTGGAGTGTGTGTGTAAGAAGGGGGCATGATGTGTGTTACATACGTGGAGTGTGTGTAAGAAGGGGGCGTGATGTGTGTTACATACGTGGAGTGTGTGTAAGAAGGGGGCGTGATGTGTGTTACACAAGTGGAGTGTGTGTAAGAAGGGGGCATGATGTGTGTTACATAAGTGGAGTGTGTGTAAGAAGGGGGCGTGATGTGTGTTACACAAGTGGAGTGTGTGTAAGAAGGGGGCGTGATGTGCGTTACACAAGTGGAGTGTGTGTAAGAAGGGGGCGTGATGTGTGTTACATACGTGGAGTGTGTGTAAGAAGGGGGCATGATGTGTGTTACACAAGTGGAGTGTGTGTAAGAAGGGGGCATGATGTGTGTTACACAAGTGGAGTGTGTGTAAGAAGGGGGCATGATGTGTGTTACATACGTGGAGTGTGTGTAAGAAGGGGGCGTGATGTGCGTTACACAAGTGGAGTGTGTGTAAGAAGGGGGCATGATGTGTGTTACATAAGTGGAGTGTGTGTAAGAAGGGGGCATGATGTGTGTTACACAAGTGGAGTGTGTGTGTGTGTGTAAGAAGGGGGCATGATGTGTGTTACAAGTGGAGTGTGTGTGTGTAAGAAGGGGGCATGATGTGTGTTAGACAAGTGGAGTGTGTGTGTGTAAGAAGGGGGCATGATGTGTGTTACACAAGTGGAGTGTGTGTGTAAGAAGGGGGCATGATGTGTGTTACACAAGTGGAGTGTGTGTGTGTGTAAGAAGGGGGCATGATGTGTGTTACACAAGTGGAGTGTGTGTGTGTGTGTAAGAAGGGGGCATGATGTGTGTTACACAAGTGGAGTGTGTGTGTGTGTAAGAAGGGGGCATGATGTGTGTTACACGAGTGGAGTGTGTGTGTAAGAAGGGGGCATGATGTGTGTTACACAAGTGGAGTGTGTGTAAGAAGGGGGCGTGATGTGCGTTACACAAGTGGAGTGTGTGTAAGAAGGGGGCGTGATGTGTGTTACATACGTGGAGTGTGTGTAAGAAGGGGGCGTGATGTGCGTTACACAAGTGGAGTGTGTGTAAGAAGGGGGCGTGATGTGTGTTACATAAGTGGAGTGTGTGTAAGAAGGGGGCATGATGTGTGTTACACAAGTGGAGTGTGTGTGTGTGTGTAAGAAGGGGGCATGATGTGTGTTACAAGTGGAGTGTGTGTGTGTAAGAAGGGGGCATGATGTGTGTTAGACAAGTGGAGTGTGTGTGTGTAAGAAGGGGGCATGATGTGTGTTACACAAGTGGAGTGTGTGTGTAAGAAGGGGGCATGATGTGTGTTACACAAGTGGAGTGTGTGTAAGAAGGGGGCATGATGTGTGTTACACAAGTGGAGTGTGTGTGTGTGTAAGAAGGGGGCATGATGTGTGTTACACAAGTGGAGTGTGTGTGTGTGTAAGAAGGGGGCATGATGTGTGTTACACGAGTGGAGTGTGTGTGTAAGAAGGGGGCATGATGTGTGTTACACAAGTGGAGTGTGTGTAAGAAGGGGGTGTGTGTGTGTGTGTGTGTGTGTGCATGATGTGTGTATTTATAAATGTACTGTAGATATCGATCGGGAATTCCTGCTGCTGTTCCGGTATAACGCTGCTCTGATCGAGGATCAGATTCCTCACCTCAAATCCAAAGCTCAGTTACTATTGAGAAAAGGGAAATCTGACTCCAGATCAGCGGCTGCAGTTGTATTTATCTTCCATATGAGCTAACACTGAGATGAGTGATCATAAACTCATCAGACTCGTGTCTTTAATTTCTGCGCTGTGTTTGTTGCTGGGGATCGTATATGATTGTGCCGTTTAGTTTCTTAGAATTTTGCTGCTTTTGGAAAACTTGATGCTTAATAGCCAAATTATTGATATGCAGATGAAACAATAATCACAAACACACTCTTGAGTTGATGAATTATCAGAATACTGGAATCTGATTCTCTGTGTGAAGAAAAACTTTCTGAACAGTGATAAATGCGTTTCATCAGATCATCTGAAGCGGTTCTCGAACATTTCAGTTCCAACATTTGATCAAATAAGAAGCAAATAAATGTTCCCTTTAATCTTTTATTTCACTAAAGCAACATACACGTGCCACAATGAGTAAAATCAATGTGACTAGTTAAGATAAAAAGACAATCTAAAACCCTCATTTATGCATGTCATTATATTAATGATATTTATACTGTAGTTAAAATAAAACCTGCAGTCAAATCAAGAACATAAATTATAAATATTGCCTTTGAGTATTTTTTACAATCTAGTGTTTCTTCTGGAACTGTTAAAATATGATTTTCTCTTTAAAATGTTTAAAATATTTGATTTATTCATGTGGGTCATGCAGAGACTTCTGGGAACACCAGATTTATTTATTTATTTTACTGTAATTTTCAGTTTACTGTTAACATGTATATAACAGATGTGTATGTTTACGTGTGTGTGTATTTTTTATATATATATATACAGTGAGGAAAATAAGTATTTGAACACCCTGCTATTTTGCAAGTTCTCCCACTTAGAAATCATGGAGGGGTCTGAAATTGTCATCGTAGGTGCATGTCCACTGTGAGAGACATAATCTAAGATACAGCTGCAAATAAGTATTTGAACACCTGAGAAAATCAATGTTAATATTTGGTACAGTAGCCTTTGTTTGCAATTACAGAGGTCAAACGTTTCCTGTAGTTTTTCACCAGGTTTGCACACACTGCAGGAGGGATTTTGGCCCACTCCTCCACACAGATCTTCTCTAGATCAGTCAGGTTTCTGGGCTGTCGCTGAGAAACACGGAGTTTGAGCTCCCTCCAAAGATTCTCTATTGGGTTTAGGTCTGGAGACTGGCTAGGCCACGCCAGAACCTTGATATGCTTCTTACAGAGCCACTCCTTGGTTATCCTGGCTGTGTGCTTCGGGTCATTGTCATGTTGGAAGACCCAGCCTCGACCCATCTTCAATGCTCTAACTGAGGGAAGGAGGTTGTTCCCCAAAATCTCGCAATACATGGCCTGGTCATCCTCTCCTTAATACAGTGCAGTCGCCCTGTCCCATGTGCAGAAAAACACCCCCAAAGCATGATGCTACCACCCCCATGCTTCACAGTAGGGATGGTGTTCTTGGGATGGTTCTCATCATTCTTCTTCCTCCAAACACGGTTAGTGGAATTATGACCAAAACGTTCTATTTTGGTCTCATCTGACCACATGACTTTCTCCCATGACTCCTCTGGATCATCCAAATGGTCATTGGCAAACTTAAGACAGGCCTTGACATGTGCTGGTTTAAGCAGGGGAACCTTCCGTGCCATGCATGATTTCAAACCATGACGTCTTAGTGTATTACCAACAGTAACCTTGGAAACGGTGGTCCCAGCTCTTTTCAGGTCATTGACCAGCTCCTCCCGTGTAGTTCTGGGCTGATTTCTCACCTTTCTTAGGATCATTGAGACCCCACGAGGTGAGATCTTGCATGGAGCCCCAGTCCGAGGGAGATTGACAGTCATGTTTAGCTTCTTCCATTTTCTAATGATTGCTCCAACAGTGGACCTTTTTTCACCAAGCTGCTTGGCAATTTCCCCGTAGCCCTTTCCAGCCTTGTGGAGGTGTACAATTTTGTCTCTAGTGTCTTTGGACAGCTCTTTGGTCTTGGCCATGTTAGTAGTTGGATTCTTACTGATTGTATGGGGTGGACAGGTGTCTTTATGCAGCTAACGACCTCAAACAGGTGCATCTAATTTAGGATAATAAATGGAGTGGAGGTGGACATTTTAAAGGCAGACTAACAGGTCTTTGAGGGTCAGAATTCTAGCTGATAGACAGGTGTTCAAATACTTATTTGCAGCTGTATCATACAAATAAATAGTTAAAAAATCATATATTGTGATTTCTGGATTTTTTTTTTTAGATTATGTCTCTCACAGTGGACATGCACCTACGATGACAATTTCAGACCCCTCCATGATTTCTAAGTGGGAGAACTTGCAAAATAGCAGGGTGTTCAAATACTTATTTTCCTCACTGTATATATATATATATATTCTGTATTCACTTTATTATTATTATTATCTGTCTTGTTTGTGCACTTTAAACTTCTGTCAGCAAGACAAATTCTTTGTATGTGTGTAAGTGTACTTGTGCAATAAATCTCATTCTGATTAAAATAATGTTTATTTTCTTGTTAAACATGACATACATTTTTACCTTTAATCATATGGTAAAATCATCTTTTTACATCTAAAGAAATTGCACGTATTGTTCATTGTTTAGTTTTTATTGTATTTGTTTCATTAATTCTCCTGAACAGTTCAACCCAGCTAACATTCACATTGTGACGACATAACCAGATCGAACCATGTTGTGTGGTGACAAACCAAATGACATTGTTCAGATGTAAGTTTAAATGATTGTATGTTGTTGAAGGTGGTGAGTATGTTTGTTCCAGCGGACATATTTTAGTCACTGCAATGCTGCCAGTATGTTTAACTTTAAACTTGATATATTCACAGACTGTTTTAAATATGAACAGGGTTGATGATCTTACTTGGAACAAATCTGGAATGATTTCTGGGTGAGTAAATGACTTTTTATTTGTGTACTTTTGTGTACTTATAAAGTTTTTTTTATACAACAGTCCTGGTCCTTGAATCTGATTGGACAAGAGATGTTTCATGAGTGCTGATATTTCAGAACATCAGCACTTCAACGCTTCACTGTTTGTGTCACTCCGCTTGTATTCGTACCGTTATAACTAAAGTATAAGAGCAGCACAGATGTGTCTTTTAATTTATCCTTGTGACATGAAGTAATCGGATTACTACATCACAGCTGGGAAATACAGTTAAACTCACAGTTTCAGCATTAAGGCATATCACAGCAGAGAGACACAACTGACTGAGTGATGACAAACACTTATCTGATACTATTGGATACGGGCGTGTCCACTTTGGGCAATATAAACATTTAACATGACAGATGAGAGCACACACCGGCTATCACGAAATACTCAGGAGACCGACCGCTCAGACAGGTGTTTTTACAGAGAAAACAGGATCATAGCAGCTGACTAAAGCCCCGATCACACTGTCAGCGATTTTGTAGCTGTTTTCAACGAGATCTGGCGACTTCCGGCATCACGAGCGACAGCGACCGTTGGCGTCAGTGGGCGTGTCTTTTTTAATAAACAGAATTCAAATACAAACATTTATGGCATAATTCAATAATCATCCATATGTTTTCCGTTTTGATAGCATATGTAAAAACAAACCACACACACAAAATAAATAAATACAAAATAATAAATCTTAATCTAGTAACATAAACCAGTTCAAGGCAGAAAAAAGTTTCAGGGCATTTCTGTCTGTCATATCCATTGAAGTGATTTAGCAAATAGCTTCAGATCATTCTTCCATAACTAATCTTTAAGTGTTTACATCTGTGGATAAAGTGTTTACCTAAAACAATCAGGTTATTTATCAAAAATTCTAGGTTTTTATCATTCAAAAACACTCTTTAATTGAGCTCACATTCACAGGGTGTAGCGATAATCCTTTAGATTGAATCCAGCTTTGAAATGAAAGCCACAATAGAAAATATGTTCTCCCAATTAAATCTCTCATGAAATAAGCAATGGGATGGATAAATGTCATTCAAGATTTTAAATGTCACTTCTTTGGCCTTAGGAAACATTGCGTAAGATAAATACCGCGTCCTGATTGTTTTTGCCTTTTCATCACTGAAATCTCGAGGAACATATTTTCCTTTCAGTTGACATGGGTAATACTGTTTGGATAACACATTTCTAATAAACTTATTTGTAAGCTGTTTGCTACTTAAATTAATACCTTCAATACAAAGTGGTCTCATTTCTGGTAAAGTGTTTGAGTACATCACAAACTGTTGAATCATTGTTTTCAGGGGTGCTGGAAGTGTCTATCACTCTATTGTAGTCTCTAATTGGGCATTGGAAATTACATTTATTTAAAAAATCTCCGTAGTACAACAAATTACCAAAATTATCCATCAAACGTGTTACTGCCCATATTCCTTTTTCCATCCAAGTCCCTAAAAACAAGGATTTTCTTTACTCACAATATACCTGTTGTTCCACAGGGGTGTATTATGTGGTGTAAAATTATGTTTAAACATCAGTTTCCAGTACAGAAGAACCTGCTGATGGAAATCAGATCGTTTTACAGGTAGTTTGTACTACCTGTCAGGACTACGATCTTGAAATGGGATACATAGACTAACTATTGCCAACAAAAGCCTTCATCAGCCAAACAAGGACAATTGCATCTAAGTGAACTTCTGGAATTTAATCAAGGATGGACTTCAATGACACTGGTCACTAATCTTGCAGTTCAAACACAATCACTGTCTAAATACTGACCCTTAACACTTAATAAGTTTAATAATTTTTTAAATCATGTTGTTTTTTTTTTGTTGTTTTTTTTTTTTAACTATAAATAATTCTTATTTACATTATTCATGATGTTAGCCAGAGGGGAACTGGCCCCCACAGTGAGTCTGGTTTCTCCCAAGGTTATTTTTTCTCCATTAACCATCATCTTTTGGAGTTTTGTGTTCCTTGCCACAGTCGCCTTCGGCTTGCTCACTGGGGTTATTAATACAATTATTATTTGATTATTTTTAAACACGATAAAGAATCATATCTTATCTAATTCCACAACAGGGCTCCAAACAAAAAAATCAATTAAGGAGCCATTGGCTCCTATAGGGGGAAAAAAACAGGCGCCAAATTTTTTTTCATTTTTAACTCCATCCATTCCTTTTCGTCCCGCAGCTCGCTAACAGTGTAGTCTGTGGAGCATTCTTCGCAATTATGTGATCACGTGCATTTTTTATGCTTGTTACTGTCACCGTGTTTTCTAACAGTCTCTTTTTTGAAATGGTTAGTTCCTGCAATGAACTCCGTTTTCCCCGCTATTTCTTTGATATAAACTTTTGTAATGTATTTCGGGAAATGTAATGCAAATTTTAAAATCAAAGGGAGTAAACTTTTACTGTCGCCAAATGGCGACCTTGACAGAAATTACACTCACAAATAAATTTATTTGGTCACAAATGCGACCAGTTTTAGTCGCAGTTTGGAGCCCTGCACAAGGATGATGATTTATTGACTTTATAGACATTACATTTTTATCGTCTGTTAATGCTGAACTTCTGTAAAGCTGCTTTGAAATGATGTGTGTTGTGAAAGGCGCTATACAAATATACTTGACTTGACTTGACTTGACATTGTTATTCTTCCTATTAATGATAAAACATTCACAAACTGACACATCTTCATATAATGACCGCAAATGTGTTTGTCCGGAAAATGTCCTCAACTGCACCCAGTGAGTTCATTCCCGTATTCTCCTATTTTCCATAATTTTAGAGTATGTGTGCAACATACAGTACCTGATTTCAGTTATAAGGTGTAATATAACATTAAGTTACACTATATATATATATACAGTAGGAGCCGCTTTATGTAGTTTTGAACGAGAGGGTTTAATATAATTATTTATATACCACAGTTAGTTCTGGTGCTCAAATCTGATTGGACGAGAGACGTTCCATGAGTACTGATGGTCTGACAGGATCAGCACTCGGACGCTTCACTGTGTGTGTGTGTGTGTGTATCACTCCAATTGTGTCCCTGTCATTCTAAACTAAAGTGTATGAGTAGTGCATATCTGTTAGTAGTTACTGTCTTTAGTTAGCCAGCAGGTGGTGGCAAAATATCATTTTTGTGTGTAATCTGAGCCAGTTGGTGACATAAAGTGAATCTGTTAGTCATTGTTTACATAAAACAGTGCTCTGTGATCGCTGGTATTAACACTACATTAAAGGGATACTTCACCTCTGGGAAGATGAATGTGTATTTAAAATTGGTCATTTATATAGTATAAATGTGAAATTATTTTTGAATTTGAAGCATTCTAGACAGAGAAAAGGCAGAAAATGTATTTTTTACACATGTGGCTGAAAGACAACAACTCCCAGAATGCACTTGCTTTGCTGCCCTTACGAGGCCACTCCCAAACCACGCCTACCGGTTACAGGCGGCAGTATCTGAAAATATAAGGGCATTCTAAAACGCTTAACGTGAAAAACGCTTAACGTGGCTTACTGTACTAAGACAGTGATATTAAAAGACCAAACTCAGTACACATCATATTAATAAAACATACTATGTATAAAAAAATAAGATGAGTCCAAAATATGAACGCAACGCGTTTAATTACACGTTAAGCATTTCCTTCCCATAGAAAATCGTTATAAGAAAACGCTTAACGTGGCTTATTGTACTAAGACAGTGATATTAAAAGACCAAAATCAGTACACATCATATTAATAAACCATACTATGTATAAAAAAATAAGATGAGCCCAGAATATGAACGCAATGCATATGATACAACTATGCTACATCGTGACTCTATAAATCGTGAGTTAGTTGATAAATTGACTGACTACGCGGGAAGAACATTATAATTCCATGTGTCCAAACTCTGTACATGACGTCTTAGTAACAAAAAAGAAAAACAAACAAAATACTCACTTTACACTAAGCCGTGCGTTTGTCCCTGCGGGCTTTGGCTGGCGTTTCCAATTTATCTTCGGGATCCTAAAATAAGTTTCCAGGACTCCCCTGTCCATGTGTGATACAAAACTTGGGTGCTCAGTTATACATGCTAATGTTATCGGTGCAGTTTCATCACCGGATTCAGCGATCTCGTCCAGTATCGCTGAAATTCGCGACAGCAATAGGACTCTCTATCTGTTTCCATAGGCGCACAGCGAGAGCACTGACACCACCAGTCCACCCCAACTCGAGTCTGAATATAATTTAACACACTCTTCCTCCTGCCTGCCAAGCAGGTTTTGCTCCCCTGTTACAGCAGCTGCTACAGCCTCTGTTCATCGCTGTATTGCGGCTCGTACAGGTAGCGCGAGCATCAGATTCTCACAACAGATCTTCGTAATCCCCTTCTGCCATTTCAACTTCAAAACTACCTTCAGCCATCGTGATTAGTCTACTTGTATACAAACTTTCTACACAGAGCAAGAGCCTGTTTTCTTAGCTTCTACAGAAAGATGGCTGACACTATCTTCACATTCTGTGAGTGAGATCCCGCCCCATATGGGCGTGGTGAAAACATGCGGAATACTGGCTGTAGTTTTAAGCCTCTGGACCAAAAATGACGATTTTTGCGTCATCGGAGGATTTTTTTCCAGACTAAAAATAAATAAATCTCTTGTCTAAGGGGGATATGAGGGGGGGAGCTCGGTAATTAGAAAATACTACTGGTTTTCTACTGATACAAAGCTTAATGCTAAATCCTGAAGTAACCCTTTAAGCTAGGATATTGTTTTAAATGGCTTTAAATTAACATTTTCAGGTAACATGCTGATTAATATAGACATTTAGAAGGGAAAAACATTTTGGACTGAAAGGTGCTTTGAAACCAGGTTAACTCATGCGGCGCTTCATGTCTACACACATGTGGGAAATGAGGTGACGTGTGTGGAGTGGGACAGGGCAGAAATGATGCATGTTTGGTGCTAGAGGACAATATTCAAGATTACAGCGCAGAAAGATCAGAGCTGTTGTCCACATCACTGTTGTTCTGTCGCACTCTTCACTACGCAACCGCTGTGATGAAGTCTTGCGGTGCGGATGGAATCAAGCTGGTGTCCGACGTCAGCAAGGCAGCTAGCATTAGCACGTTCATCTAGTCTGACCCTACGTTACCACTGGCATGTTGTGAGCGAAGCTGAGAGCGTTTTCAATTAATTCCTATGAAAGCCGACCATCATGCTCGCAAGGTGGATTGAGCAGATTATTCGAGTCATTCAGTTTCATCCTCTCTCTCTCTTACTGTCCTGCAACATTCATCAAATGAGTCTCGTTCACTCCATCATCCTCCTGTAAGAAAACACAGATTCACAGATCAAAGAAATGAACAGGATTTGTGATTCAGAAGGGCAGAAAACAGCTCAAACTTACACAACAGACTTTTACTGTTGAAGTGAATAAAGTCTTTATTAAATGTTTAATTTGACTGAGAAAGTAACAGTTGCACTTTATTTTACAGTATGTGTACTTACAGTGTACTTACAGTGTACTTACACAAGACAGTACTGAGTAATATTAGGCAACTACATGTACTCAATATGGGTTAAGATTAGGTTAGGGTTAGTATCTAGTAATTACTGGAGTTGTTGTAATTATGTAGTAAGTAAATGTAGAACAGAAATATCAAATCTAACATGTTGAAATACATTTACAGAGATAAAAAACACTTTCATTAGTAATAATTTCATTCCTGAGATCACAAATGAGCATTTTAACTTATATTCTGATATTTATATCCTGCATGTGATTAAATCTATATTTCTGACTTCAAATCAAATGTAGAAACTTCTGGCAAACGTTTGCTGTGACTCAAAAGCTCATTTACATGTGAAAATAATGAGTGGCAAGTTTGCGGAGAGTTTGCCAGAACTCTAAAGAAAAATATCTCCGCAGGTCCTTAAAATGCAAGTGGATGGAGATTTCTCATTTGAAGCTCCAAAAATCACAGACAGTCATCAGAAACATCATCTACACGATTCCAGCGGCTCAATTAATGTCTTCTGAAGCGACACGATTGATTTTGGTGCAAAAATATAAATATTTAAGTACTTTTTTAACAGTAAATCATGCTTCTGGTCAGCAGCGGTACACCCGTGTGATATAATCGTGTTGTGACACACACACGGAAGAGCAGATGTTCACAAATGAAAAGGAGGAACACTTACAGAAGCTTCACTGGTTTTGGGTTAGATCTGTATTTATCTGTTTCTTTACTCACAATGGTGCATTTGTGTGCTTATCCTGAATGTCCCAACTGAGAAGAGAACGTGAGATTACGTCTGTAACATACCAACATGAATACTCAAATATTGATATTTTTTACACCAAAATCAATCGTGTTGCTTTAGAAGACATTAACTGAACCGCTGGAGTCGGATCAATGATGTTTATTAGGGATGCACCGATCGTGATTCTTCATGACCGATACCAATTGCCGATATTTTACTTGTTTAAGCAACAGACAAGAATGAATGAAAGAGTTTATTTGCTCTTTTACAGGCCAAACTGGCCATAAATTAAAAAACTTTCTGTAGCTATTTGAAATTAGAGGCAATAACTGTATATTAAGCACTAGTGGTGCACCGATCAGGAAATTTGAGGCCGATATGATCTCTGATTTTTTTTTAGCACTAAGATCGGCTGATACAGATTATTTTTAAAATGCCCTTTGCCACAATCTTGTAAATTATATTAAGGGTTGGGGAATAACGGGACACATGTAATGGGATTACATATTTAAAATACAAAATATAAGTAACTGTATTCCACTACAGTTACAATTTAAATTAAAAAAGTATTTTGATTACTGAAGAGATTACTTTGCATTTTATTGTCATTTGTTTCATTTAATATTTAGTTCTTTCAGATGGAAAACATTTCTACATATAAATGATTCAAAGTGCATTTGAACAGCGGTGAAATACTTTATGATGTGTTACATTCATATGAGCAGACAGAAATAGAAATAATCCTTATGTAAATTATCAGCTTTACACTAAACTAAAATGCTTTTCTAGCCATTTTACATGCGCACATATTGCTTTAATGTAAAAATACCTAAAAATCCTTAAAACAAGATCAGTTTGATTGATCTTATTTTAGAGACAACACTGTATAAGATATTTGGGTTTTTCAGAGAATGTATTTTTAACGTGTATTTTGTCTCACTGTACTTGAGTTTTTATAGTTAAAACAAGTGACAAAATCTACCAGTGCTGAAGAAGTAATCCAAAGTATTTTGATTACATTACTGACCTTGAGTAATCTAACAGAATATGTTACAAATTACATTTTACGTCATGTAATCTGTAATCTGTAGTGGAATACATTTCAAAAGTAACCCTCCCAACCCTGTTATATGCTGGAGTTTTAAGTTTATGCCCCATACAGTAAAATTACAGTTACACTTTACAAATAGGTTAATTTTGTTCATATTATTTAACAACATTAACGTAGTTAACATGAACTAATGAACATAATGTTAGTTACAACATATACTAATACGTTTTTAAAATCAGAAGTTGTATCAGTTAACATTAATGCACTATGAACAAACAATGAACAAACAAAAAACTAACAATGAACTAACAATGAAGAAACAATGAACTAACAATGAACAAACAATGTTCATTAATAACAAATTAATAAATGCTGTAAAATATATTGTTCATTGTTTGTTCATGATACCTAATGCAATGACTAATGTTAAAGAAATGAAAGCTTTTTATTAAGTTACCAAAATCACATTAAAATTAAAAATAATCTCTGAATCGCTTCAGATGAACTCAAACTGATCTGATTATGTTGTAAATTCAGAGACAGAAAGATGTAATGCACATACTGAAGTATCTTACCTGAACATTGGGCTGCGTCTTGATTTCTGTTGAATAAAAACTCAATTAAACACATTTTCTTTGTCAGTTAGTTTTGACTATGAAAATAAACATTTCCACATATTTAAAGACTTTTTTTACCCATTTAATCTCCAATTTTCCTCTTTTATATCAGCTGTATGTAATACTTGCCATTTTGTTCTCTTAGTCTTGAGCTCTTACGGTGATAGTAAATCACATCAGCAGTTACAGCGACAACCAGAACAACAGCAACACATATTCCTGATACAGCACCAGAAGACAGACCTGAATCTGGAGTTTTTATGTCTGATGCTGTAATGATGAAGAGAGACAGTCATTAGTGTCACTGAATGTGATCTATGAATCATCAGCTCTTTATAACATCTGAAGATCTGATTATCTGCATTAAATGATGAAATCGTCCTCACCGCTGACATTAACACTGAAGCTCTTTACACTGAAGCTGCTGCTGATACTGCTGCTGATCTCTAGTTGATAAAGTCCAGAGTCTGTAGTTGTGGTGTTTGTGATAGTGAGATCTCCAGTCTGATGGTCAATCTTCAGTCTGTCTCTGAATCTCTCAGCACCTTCATCACACCTCACATCTGTACAGCTCTTACTGGGATCTTCATTCATTTCAGCTATACGAGTGTCATTGAAATACCACGTCATCACAACATCTGCCTGTTTTACAGTATCATCAGTGTGTATGTGACACTCACAAAATAAGTTTTGTTGAGAGAATTACTTTTTGGTTTCCTTTTCTTCTGTTGCAATAGTATTTTATTTTATTCTGATTTATATAATTTAATACTAATGAGAGACTACAAAAAAAGCATAAAATGATATGTATTTCATAACATGGACACAGGGGGGCAGTAACCACGAGCAGCATCACACTGGCGATGCGCAGAGCAAGATGAGCTCATAATCCAAGTGAATGGAGAATGAGCAACTGTTGTCCTGCGTCGCTGA
Organism: Moxostoma hubbsi; assembly: GCA_032164185.1. Lineage (NCBI taxonomy): Eukaryota > Metazoa > Chordata > Actinopteri > Cypriniformes > Catostomidae > Moxostoma > Moxostoma hubbsi. The sequence continues at coordinate 23,098,021 of JAVLUX010000048.1, forward strand.
TTTCTCTGTAATGTTCCCAATATTTTCAGAGCACTCCTATCAGAGGATTATCTATATATCTGCCAGCTGGGACCTGCTACATGTAGAGTGACAGAATCTCCTTCAATCACCAACTTTATCTTCCTTTCAGCTCTAGACACACCTGAAACACACAATCCCAAAATAAATCACGTAACACAGGCAGTAGCACACGTTCAACATGGCCTCAACATCACTTATCAGTAAAACAGGGAAGACTATATGCAAGTTTAAAATACTTAAAGGGTTACTTCAGGATTTAGCATTAAGCTTTGTATCAGTAGAAAACCAGTAGTATTTTCTAATTACCGAGCTCCCCCCCCCCCCCTCATATCCCCCTGAGACGAGAGATTTATTTATTTTTAGTCTGGAAAAATCGTCATTTTGCGTCATCGGAGGATTTTTGGTCCAGAGGCTTAAAACTACAGCCAGTATTCCGCATGTTTTCACCACGCCCATATGGGGCGGGATCTCACTCACAGAATGTGAAGATAGTGTCAGCCATCTTTCTGTAGAAGCTAAGAAAACAGGCTCTTGCTCTGTGTAGAAAGTTTGTATACAAGTAGACTAATCACGATGGCGGAATGTAGTTTTGAAGTTGAAATGGCAGAAGGGGATTACGAAGATCTGTTGCGAGAATCTGATGCTCGCGCTACCTGTACGTGCCGCAATACAGCGATGAACAGAGGCTGTAGCAGCTGCTGTAGCAGGGGAGCAAAACCTGCTTGGCAGGCAGGAGGAAGAGAGTGTTAAATTATATTCAGACTCGTGTTGGGGTGGACTGGAGGTGACAGTGCTCTCGCTGTGCGCCTATGGAAACAGATAGAGAGTCCTATTGCTGTCGCGAATTTCAGCGATACTGGACGAGATCGCTGAATCCGCTGATGAAACTGCACCGATAACATGAGCATGTATAACTGAGCACCCAAGTTTTGTACCACACATGGACAGGGGAGTTCTGGAAACTTATTTTAGGATCCCGAAGATAAATTGGAAAAGCCAGCCGAAGCCCGCAGGGACAAACGGACGGATTAGTGTAAAGTGAGTATTTTGTTTGTTTTTTTTTTGTTACTAAGACGTCATGTACAGAGTTTGGACACCCGGAATTATAATGTTCTTCCCGTGTACTCAGTCAATTTATCAACTAACTCACGATTTATAGAGTCGCATAGTTGTATCATATGCATTGCGTTCATATTCTGGGCTCATCTTATTTTTTATACATAGTATGGTTTATTAATATGATGTGTACTGAGTTTGGTCTTTTAATATCACTGTCTTAGTACAGTAAGCCACGTTAAGCGTTTTTCACGTTAAGCGTTTTAGAATGCCCTTATATTTTCAGATACTGCCGCCTGTAACCGGTAGGCGTGGTTTGGGAGTGGCCTCGTAAGGGCAGCAAAGCAAGTGCATTCTGGGAGTTGTTGTCTTTCAGCCACATGTGTAAAAAATACATTTTCTGCCTTTTCTCTGTCTAGAATGCTTCAAATTCAAAAATAATTTCACATTTATACTATATAAATGACCAATTTTAAATACACATTCATCTTCCCAGAGGTGAAGTATCCCTTTAAGCTACAAGGAGCTACTGAGCACGATGGAGAAAATGTGAGAGATGCTACAATCAATATTATAACAAAAGTGGTCCCTGATATTCAATACAGACTGGATGCTGTAATTGACATTGTGCACCAACGGGGACAGATAAGATCTGATGAGCACAGAACATCATCATGTGATTTACTTTGCAAGTATTTCCCAATATTTCAGACCGAGAGAAGTCTTGTGCGTGTTTGTGTGTTAAAAAGCGCCTCACGTGTATGTTACATGGAATACATGATAAACACATTTAATTACCTCTCTTCAGTTGTTTACTCTAAAACAATATTAACAATTGAATCATTTTTAACCGCATTATCGGTTAACCGCATCCCAATCGTGAACAAACCTGTCCCCAAAATGGTTTAAAAGACCGAGTCCACTCGGATTATAGTATATTTTTAAATATTATAGTATGTTTTTATATCAAAGTACTTATGTGAGTTTCCTGGCCTTGTGTGACCCAGGAAAGAGCATTTGAGGTTACTAAAAGTGTTGTTGCTGCAGAAACCACAGAAAGTACCCAGTTGTAACACAATAAGGGAGGTTATGTACAAGGAGTGAAACAACAGATGGTCAAAATTAATAAACTAAAGCTAAGTTTCTGCCAGTTTGGTAAAAAGTATCCATTGATTACAAAAACACTGTCCTGTAGATCAAGGGTGAAGGATGTGTGATGACACAGATGTTTCTGAAGGAGGGGAAGGAGGTATTGCCCCAAGTGAAGGAGTTCAAGTACCTCGGGGTCTTGTTCACGAGTGAGGGGACAATGGAGCGGGAGGTTGGCCGGAGAATCGGGGCAGCGGGGGCGGTATTGCATTCGCTCTATCGCACCGTTGTCATGAAAAGAGAGCTGAGCCGGAAGGCAAAGCTCTCGATCTACCGGTCAATTTTTGTTCCTACCCTCACCTATGGTCATGAAGGTTGGGTCATGACCGAAAGAACTAGGTCGCGAGTACAAGCGGCCGAAATGGGCTTCCTCAGAAGGGTGGCGGGCTTCTCCCTTAGAGATAGGGTGAGGAGCTCATTCATCCGCGAGGAGCTCGGAGTAGAGCCGCTGCTCCTTTGCGTGGAAAGGAGTCAGTTGAGGTGGTTTGGGCATCTGGTAAGGATGACTAGCTGGAGAGATTACACCTCCACACTGGCCTGGGAACGCCTCGGGGTCCCCCAGTCAGAGCTGGTTAATGTGGCTCGGGATAGGGAGGTTTGGGGCCCCCTGCTGGAGCGACTGCCCCCGCGACCCGACTTCGGATAAGCGGTTGAAGATGGATGGATGGATGGACAGATGTTTCTGAATGAAAGAGCCCTTTCTATGAACTATGGAATATGTCCAAAATATGAGGTAATTGGCTGAATGTGAAAGATACACCTTTTTTAAAAAATAGATGAGCAAGGGATTTTCCACCAATAGTTAATTAGCAAGCAACATAAAACATATTGGTTGCGAGGGAAAGAACTGAGGGAAATAATCCCATTGGCTAGAGATAAGGAGAAGAAAGATAACAAAAAGGTACATAATTGGGAACTTGGGAAAGTGAAAGTAAAACGGACAGCTGACCGGTCTCATGTAGTTTGTTGGTGTTCAATAAACTATAACTTTAGCATCTGGGACTCCGAGAGTTTTCTTACAACTTAGAGAGAATCATCGTGAATATTCCACGACAGGACCTACTGCTTTTGTTTATATCTGGAAACATTAAATACGTTCACTTTCCATTCAAGCAATCAGAGAGACTGTCCGAACAGCTGAAAACTTTCAATCTTCATTTATTCTCGGTTTGAGAATGAAGGGATCGTTTGCTTTGTTGATTTGTGTTTTGTTCACAGACGGTAAGACATTTATTTACATTTATAAACGATGAAGGGTGAAAATGACGCAGTTTGTTTTGATCACTTTCAATTCCAATCCAAAGTTTTCCTCATATATGAACGTCAATGAGAGCTGAAATGGGATTATTAGTACATGTTTTTTGCCATTTTAAGGCCCGGATGTGTGTCAAACACGTCTTTATCTCGTGATCAGATAAGAAATGTAATCAAACTCTAGTCTACATTTAGAATTATATAGAATCCACAAAGAGAATTATGATTCAGTTGTTTATATTTTTATATCTTCACTGCTGTTTTAGAGATTTCTCAAACCGAAAGTGGCTTATTTAATTATTTTCTAAAATTATTATTTATCGGCAGTGGTATATGGTTGTGATTTGCTTTCTTGTGTTTAGTTCCACTTTCATGTCAATTGTGTCTAATAGAGCAGATGAAAACTTTCAATCTTCATTTATTCTCGGTTTGAGAATGAAGTGATGGTTTGTTTTGTTGATTTGGATTTTGCTCAGACGATAAGACATTTACTTGCATATAATATAGCGATTTCTCAAACAGAAAGTGATAACAATGACGATGAAACATGAAATATTATCATTTATTTATTTATTTTCCTGATGCAACAATCTGGGGGAAATTTGAAGAATCCCTAATCTCCAATCACAGCACTTTCTGGGCAGTTTTAGTGCAATTTGAGTGAATTATCCATAGACCGTAACTGGCAACAAAAGAACCCGGAAGGGCGCGACGGAGCTTTTATTTGTACACAGTAACTTCATGAATGTCATGGAGAACCTAAGTTGGGCAAATATCAGGTGCCACTTTATGCAGCTCAAATGGGTCACACCAAGGCATTGTTCATCACTCCACGTGTATGTTTTTCCCTGATGTGTCTCCAGGTGTGTTTGGTGATGAAATGAAGACGTCTGTGTCAGTGATGGAGGGAGATTCTCTGACTTTACACGCTGCTGTTACTGGATTACAGAATGACAAATCCAATTTTATTAAATGGTATTTTAATGACACCCGTGTAGCTCAAATCTACGGAGATTTCAGTAAGTTCTGTACAGATGTGAAGTGTGCAGATGGTTATAAAGAGAGATTCAGAGACAGACTGAAGCTGAACAATCAGACTGGATCTCTCACCATCATGAACATCAGAATTACAGACTCTGGAGTTTATCTACTACGGACCATCATCAACAACATCAATGAAAGAAAGACATTCACTGTTACTGTCAAACCTGGTGAGTTATTTAATGAATGTTTAAAACAAATTTGATTAATCTTCACTTTACCTTTAGGCTATATTAATTCACATATAAATATAATCTCTTTTAAAAACACATGATTATCACAATATCCATTACAAAACAACAGCAGATGTTTAAAACTAAAGTGTCTTTACATTTTTAAAACAGTTTTAGTTCTGGTGGAGATTCGATTGATCAGTTCAAATCCAGTAACTCAGTTTCTCATTATTTCTTCTTCACTTTGGGGTTTTAGTTCAAAGTTCAGATGGTGTGATGAACAATAATATGAACAATAATTTTATAAGCACAGAATGGACAAATTTTGTTTTTCAGTCATGAAGTCAAGAAATATCGTGTGCAATCTTCATTCATTTGACTCTGTTATATTATGATCACACAAAAATATTTTTAAAGTAGTTGGTAATGTTAAAATGCAGCAGTTTAGGGGGTTTGGGTACCTCAGCAATTAAAGCCTCTGACTATTACCACTGGAGTCACGTGTTCAAATCCAGGGTGTGCCAAGAGACTCCAGACAGTCTCCTGAGCAACCAAATTGGCCCGTTTGCTAGGGAGGGTAGAGTCACATGGGGTAACCTCCTCGTGGTCACGATTAGGGGTTCTTGCTCTCATTGGGGTAAGCTGTGTGAATCACAGAGGATAACATGAGCTACTCTGCCCCCCTGCTTTATTATCTTTTTTTTTATTTATTAAATATATGTATTGAACAATTTCTGTCAATAGTGATACATTGCAGTAGCAGATCTTCAGTTGTTATAAAGTGCTGATGATTCATAGATCACATTCAGTGACATTAATGACTGTCTCTCTTCATCATTACAGTATCAGACCTACAAATTCCAGATCGGTTTTCATCAGACCAACAAACTCCAGATTCAGGTCTGTCTTCTGGTGCTATAGCAGGAATATGTGTTGCTGTTGTTGTTCTGGTTGTCGCTGTAACTGCTGATGTGATTTATTATCGCCGTAAGATCTCAAGACGAGGACAAAATGGCAAGTATTACATACAGCTGATATAAAAGAGAAACATTTAAGATTAATGTCAAATTGTATTTTCCTGCTCAAATCTAACTGAAAGAAAATGTGTGTTTAATTGAGTTTTTATTCAACAGATATGGAGATGCAGCACAATGTTCAGGTACGATACTTCAGTATGTGCATTACATCTTTCTGTCTCTGAATTTACAACAGATTCAGATCAGTTTGATTTCATCTGAAGTGTTTCAGAGATTATTTTCAGTGTTTTACAGTTGTTGCATGTTAGATTGTTTGATGAGATCACGTGTCAAATCAAAGTCAAACTCGGTCAATCGTCTTTTGTTTTAGACTGTTTAACACACACATTCCTCCAGACTTTAGTCACGATTGACAGCGTTAACTGGGTAAAAAAATCATCCAAGCGTGTGGAGACTGTTGTAGTGAAAAGAGAATATGTGGACTTCTTATTCTTCAGAGCAAACTGATAAAAATAATTAAATGTATCTCTAGGTTCAACACAAGGGCAATTAATCGGCCGTCTGTGAGCGTGTTGCACTAAGAAATAAAAGACTGATGTATTATGGTGATAATATAGTAACCATGATTCATTGTGTTTACTGTAAATTTTCAACAAAATACCTAACTATGTTTATTTTTCTATGGTTAGGTTTAGGGGTAAGGGTTAATGTTGTGTGTGTGTGTGTGTGTGTGTGTGTGTGTGAGAGAGAGACTATAAATATACTGTATGTTAGTGTTTAAATGTGCTGTAAATAGTATCTGACACTATATGCACTGAGGTGTAAATGGCGTATTCATTGACATCTGCCTTTTTTATATCTGTAAATGTATTTCAACATGATCGATTTGGTATTTCAACTTTTGATGCAATGCACCGCTCATGTCTCGTGTAGACAGTCCCATTTTAATAAATATAATGAACTATCTTTATATAAATATATTTATATTCTTCTTTGTTAGTTTCTTTGGATAAAAGCATCTGCCAATTGAATAAATATAAATGTAGAATCTATCTAGAAATTGAATTATTTATTATTATTATTTGTGAAGATTATTTTGAAGTTTTTCTTACTAATCACAGTAATTTTACAGATATCAGAAATGATCATTTCCACTAGTAGAAACCAAATCACAGACATCAAAAATGAGCATTTTCTTACAGGATGACGTCAAAGAGCAGAAGATTCATTTGATGAATGTTGAAGGACAGGAAAAGAGAGGATGCCACTGAATGACTCGAAAATGCATACTATAAAATATGATATAAACCTGCAGTCAAATCAAGAACATCAATTATAAATATTGGCTTTAATCAATTTAATAAATTTAGTTTCTTCTGGAAATATTAAAATCTGATTTTCTCTTTCAAATGTTTTTTAATCACTGCAGTTTGATTTATTCATGTGGGTCATACAGAGATTTTTCCTTGTATATAATTTTAACAAGTTTACTGTTAACATGTATATAACAGAAGTGTATTTGTACGTGGGTGTGTGTGTGTGTGTATAATAAATATATATATATATATATATATATATATATTGTGTATTTTATATATAGTTATATTCGCTATTCACTTTATTATTATTATTATTACCTCTGTCTTGTTTGTGCACTTTAAACTTCTGTCAGCAAGACAAATTATTTGTATGTGTTTAAGTGTACTTGTGCAATAAATCTCCTTCTGATTAAAATAATGTTTATTTTCTTGTTAAACATACATTTTTACCTTTAATCATAAGGTAAAATCATCTTTTTACATCTAAATAAATTGCACGTATTGTTCATTGATTAGTTTTTACCGTATTTGTTTCATTAATTCTCCTGAACAGTTCAACCCAGCTAACACATTGTGACGACATAACCAGATCGAACCATGTTGGTTGCGGTGACAAACCAAATGACATTGTTCAGATGTAAGTTTAAATGATTGTATGTTGTTGAAGGTGGTGAGTATGTTTGTTCCAGCGGACATGTTTTAGTCACTGCAATGCTGCCAGTATGTTTAACTTTAAACTTAATATATTCACTGACTGTTTTAAATATGAACAGGGTTGATGATCTTACATGGAACAAATCTGGAATGATTTCTGGGTGAGTAAATGACAGAATTGTCTTTTTATTTGTGTACTTTTGTGTGCTTATAAAGTTTGTTTTTTTTTATACAACAGTCCTGGTCCTTGAATCTGATTGGACAAGAGATGTTTGATGAGTGCTGATATTTCAGAACATCAGCACTTCAACGCTTCACTGTTTGTGTCACTCCGCTTGTGTTCGTGCCGTTATAACAACTATAAGAGCAGCACAGATGTGCCTTTTAATTTATCCTTGTGACATGAAGTAATCGGATTACTACATCACAGTTGGGAAATACAGTTAAATTTAGTTTCAGCATTAAGGCATATCACAGCAGAGAGAGAGACAACTGACTGAGTGATAACAAACACTTATCTGATATTATTGGAAACTGGCGTGTCCACGTTGGGAAATATAAACATTTAACATGACAGAGGAGAGCACACCGGCTATCTCGAAATACTCAGGGGTTTTTGCAACAGAGAAAACAGGATGTGTTTGACCAAAATTTCCCAATCATAGCAGCTGACTAAAAAGCCCCGTTCACACTCAGCGATTTTGTAGCTGTTTTCAACGAGATCTGGCGACTTCCGGCGTCACGAGCGACAGCGACCGTTGGCGTCAGTGGGCGTGTCTTTTTAATAAACAGAATTCAAATACAAACATTTATTGCATAATTCAATAATCATCCATATGTTTTCCGTGTTGATAGCATATGTAAAAACAAACCACACACAATAAAATAAATAAATACAAAATTATAAATCTTAATCTAGTAACATAAACAATTTCAAGGCAGAAAAAAGTTTCAGGGCATTTCTGTCTGTCATCCATTGAAGAGATTTAGCAAATAGCTTCAGATCATTCTTCCATAACTAATCTTTAAGTGTTTACATCTGTGGATAAAGTGTTTGCCTAAAACAATCGGGTTATTTATCAAAAATTCTAGGTTTTTATCATTCAAAAACACTCTTTAATTGAGCTCACATTCACAGGGTGTAGCGATAATCCTTTAGATTGAATCCAACTTTGAAATGAAAAATTCACAATGAAAGAAAATATGTTCTCCCAATTAAATCTCTCATGAAATAAGCAATGGGATGGATAAATGTCATTCAAGATTTTAAATGTCACTTCTTCACCGCGTCCTGATTGTTTTTACCTCTTCATCACTGAAATCTCGAGGAACATATTTTCCTTTCAGTTGACATGGGTAATACTGTTTGGATAACACATTTCTAAACGTATTTGTAAACTGTTTGCTATTTAAATTAATACCTTCAATACAAAGTGGTCTAATTTCTGGTAGTGTGTTGGAGTACATTCAAAACTGTTGAATCATTGTTTTCAGGGGTGCTGGAAGGGTCTTTATCACTCTATTATAGTCTCTAATTGGGCATTGGAAATTAAATTTATTTCAAAAATCTCTGTAGTACAACAAATTTCCAAAATTATCCATCAAACGTGTTACTACCCATATTCCTTTTTCCATCCAAGTCCCTAAAAACAAGGATTTTCTATTACTCAGAATATGATGTTCGACAGGGGTGTATTATGTGGCGTAAAATTATGTTTAAATATTAGGTTCCAGTACAGAAGAAATAAATTAAAAACAAAATAAAAAAATAAATAGCTCTTGATATACTCTCCATCTTGGATAGTAAAACCCTGCCAAAAATTATTACTTTGTAGCCAGGAATTCAATATTACTTTACATTTATCAATATTTCTAAGAATGTTTTCTTTTTCCCTTATTTGTTTATTTCTGGTGACCGTGATGCCCAAATATTTGACTTCTGCTTTAACCTGTATGTTATCAATTAAGCGAGCTGGTTGATCATGCAAAGCAAGAATTTCACATTTATTAGTGTTCAATATAACACCTGTTACTTTCGAGAATTGACTGATTGAATCTAACGCTGTGGACATTTGGAAATAAAGTCGTGCTCTCCGCAAATGGACGTTTTCCATTATGGTGTTTTCCCATAATGTTAAAGCCATCAGAGTTATTAATTCTAATCATAATAGACAGTAGTTCAGCGAGCATTATAAATAATAAAGGAGAACTGTTGCAGTCTTGTCTAATGCCCCCATCTTTCCAAAAAAATCTAGAGAAGTCCGTCGGTACCAGGGGATTTATTCAAAGCCAATTTCAAGCTCATATCATCCAGTTCTTCTATTTTTATATCTGACTCACAAACGTCTTTAAACGAATCATCAGTCTTGGGTATGAAGTCCTTAATTTTATTTAGAAAAGTTGAGGAATCCAATTGAGAATATGCAGATGTGTAGAGATTATTATACAAAGTGAAAACTTCCTTTTCAATCGTTTTATTGTCTTTACACTCTACTCCATTTATCAGCAAACTTGATATTGTCTTCTCTTCTCTAAACTGCTGAAATATGAGGTTATTTTCTCCTTCCTCTAACCACTTTGCTCGCGATCTCACAAATGCACCTTGAGCTCTTTTGCGACACATATCATCTAGTCTGGCTTTCGATGTCAATAGTTTATCTTTATCTTCACTATTTAATTCTGCATTATCACAGTATTTACTCAAAGGGAACATATTACATTCTTCTCTTCTTTTTCCATGGCAATCTCCTTATAAACGTTATGGGAAATTGTCTAATTCTATATTTTACAAATTCCCATTTATTGCAAAAACTCTCTATGGGCTCATTTTCGGTTTCAATTCTTATTTATTTTATCCTTGTACAATATTCTTTGTTTTAACAGGCCGGAATTAAATTTCCAGTAGCGTTTATTTTTCCTTATTCTATCAACCAAATGTAATTACAATGATCAGTTAATGGGGCTTTGGAAATCAAGATCCGGAGGACGCATCTTTCCAAACGAGACAGACAAAGTTGAGAAAAGTTCAACTTTATGCAATTGCAGAGCGAAATGCGACAGCCAATGAGGAAAGACAGTGAAAGTCACGTCATCTGTCTCCAACAAGACAAGAAATACTGAACATACAAAAAGCACATACACACTTTCTCAAATCTTGAGTTGATTCTGGAGAAGAAGATCCAATAATATGCAACTATTTGCTTATAAACTTCTTTTTGTGTCTCTTTGTAGCTCGTGAAACACATCATGTATTCTTTTGCATGTGTTGCTCTGGTTATCTATTGGACATATTTGGTAAATGTTAATACTTCAGCAGGATACAAATACAGGAAGTGTTCGTATGTGAAAGTATGCATCCTAAAAGTAGCACACTGAACACAAGATGGCACTCCCTGCTTAAAGTATGAATGATCCACTTCCTTTGCCCAATCGGTTGTTATAAATACTGATCTGAGCACAGGACAGCAGCCAAACACCAAAAATAAACATTTTAAATGAGTAAGATCTTAACATTTGTAAATTACAGCAGATTAACTGTGTCTAACAAGCAAATAATGTCACGTTCATGTTAGAGATACATTTGTAATATGTATATCAGATATTTTGGTAAGGAGTGAGTTGTTTCATGTCTGGAGTATGATGAATGGGTCCAGACTTCCTGTCTAGTTCGGTTCCAGTCTGTGTCGGGACACTGTCTCATTTCAAAGGCTGTTCACATTTGTTGGCCGCATAAGTCATCGAGGCTTGATGGGAGTGAAACACTTGGTAGGCTTAAATTATGGGAATAGTGAAATCAGGATTAGAGTCAACACTGGATCTAACACTTGCATCAAGTACATTAGGAGGAATAATGAACTGGGAAGTTTTAAAGAAATGTGCAATTGGAAGAGATTGTTACCCATTAATAAGTGCAATCATGAATACTAGAGAGATAAGGAAGGGAAAACAAGGAAAGGCAAGAAATGGAAGTATGAGAAAGCCAATTGGGAAACATTTAAGATAACGAGTGTGGAAGGATTGGAAAGAATCAAGATTAATGAAGAAAGAAGTATAGATCGGTTAAATACAGTTGCAGAAATATGAAATATGGTGGAACGAGAAATGTTTAAAAGTAGTAAAGAAGAAAAGGAAATTGAAGAAAACCCACATCTGGGAAAATATGATCATTTATACGAATGTCATAATTTGTTGAGACTCTAGTTCAGCTTTATTAAGTTTTGGACGCTCAATATTCTGATAGTTGGCAAGACATAGTGGCGGAGATTCTCCAGATTTGATATAATATGCAACAATCAAACAGGAAACTATCATTTTAACGTGTACCTGCTCACGTAGGAGTGAAAGGAAATGAAGATAAAAAAGCAATAATGAAAGAAGACATTGACATGCAAATATCATATAGTAGATCAGGAATGAAAGCAATAATGTCAAAGAAAATAATGCAAAAGTGGGAATACTATTGGGATAATGAGGAACAGGGAAGACATTTATATTCAGTACTATTGGTCAGTAGAGGAAGGATATCTGGGGGAAGAAGGAAAGAAGAATGCATTATATCGAGACTCAGATTGGGACATACAGGGTTAAATAATGCATTTAATAGGAAAACATGCAACAGGGTTCTGCAGCTGGTGTGGTTAAGGAGTCAGTAGAACATGTAATAATACAGTGCAAAGAATATGCAGAAGAAACTAATTAGTAGAAGAATTACAGAAGAAAGGAGAGCAACAAATAACACATTATGAATCCAAAAATAGGAGTATGTAACGCAGTTCAATGGAAAGGAGGAGGCGAGAACCGGCTTGACAATATAAATAATATTTTAATGATAAACTTAAAAGACAAACACACACATGACGGATATGTCCGTAAACGATCTCTCTCCCGCACCATCCTCCAGAGTCTTTAACTGCATTTAAAGCAGAATAGGTCGACTTGGAAGGACTTCTCAGTACATTTTTTAATTTTGATAGACAAAGATTACTAACAAATGTGGCTTTTATTGTCAGTCTTTGTCTGATTATGGGGAAATATGTATATATTTATATATTTAAGGTAGATATTTAAGGTAGAAATGAAACATTATATTGAGTTACTTCTTTTTTTTTTTAAATAGTAAATAAAAATGCATCTGTGTTATAACATGTATTGATATGTTAGTGATTGTTGTCTTGTTTATTGATTATAATGTGACTGGCATTAAAAATAAATAAAAGTGCAGCGCGTCATAACCGCTCAGTTCCGGGATCAGATCTCACTCGCCATTTTGGACAACATAACGGGTCACTTATTTCCATATTTCCCAAACATCGGATACCCAAATGAACGTCCACTTTTATTTGCTCTTCGTGTGTTTTTTGCTCGATGATGGTAAGACATTCTTTGATATAAACTTTTGTAATGTATCTCGGGAAATGTAATGCAAATTTTAAAATCAAAGGGAGTAAACTTTTACTGTCGCCAATGGCGACCTTGACAGAAATTACACTCGCAAATAAATTTATTTGGTCGCAAATGCGACCATTTTTTAGTCGCAGTTTGGAGCCCTGCAAAAGGATGATGATTTATCGACTTTATAGACATTACATTTTTATCGTCTGTTAATGCTGAACTTCTGTAAAGCTGCTTTGAAACGATGTGTGTTGTGAAAGGCGCTATACAAATAAAATTGACTTGACTTGACATTGTTATTCTTCCTATTAATGATAAAACATTCACAAACTGACACAGCTTCATATAATGACCGCAAATGTGTTTGTCCGGAAAATGTCCTCAACTGCACCCGTGAGTTCATTCCCGTATTCTCCTATTTTCCATAATTTTAGAGTATGTGTGCAACATACAGTACCTGATTTCAGTTATCAGGTGTAATATAACATTAAGTCACACTATATATACAGTAGGAGCCGCTTTATGTAGTTTTGAACGAGAGGGTTTAATATAATTATTTATATACCACAGTTAGTTCTGGTGCTCAAATCTGATTGGACGAGAGACGTTCCATGAGCACTGATGGTCTGACAGGATCAGCACTCGGACGCTTCACTGTGTGTGTGTGTGTGTGTGTGTATATCACTCCATTTGTGTCCCTGTCGTTCTAAACTAAAGTGTATGAGTAGTGCATATCTGTTAGTAGTTACTGTCTTTAGTTAGCCAGCAGGTGGTGGCAAAATATCATTTTTGTGTGTAATATGAGCCAGTTGGTGACATAAAGTGAATCTGTTAGTGATTGTTTACATAAAACAGTGCTCTGTGATCGCTGGTATTAACACTACATTACTTAAGCTAGGATATTGTTTTAAATGGCTTTAAATTAAAATTTTCAGGTAACATGCTGATTAATAAAGACATTTAGAAGGGAAAAACATTTTGGACTGAAAGGTGCTTTGAAACCAGGTTAACTCATGCAGCGCTTCATGTCTACACACATGTAGGAAATGAGGTGACGTGTGCGAAGCGGGACAGGGCAGAAATGATGCATGTTTGGTGCTAGAGGAGAATATTCACGATTACAGCGCAGAAAGATCAGAGCCATGGTCCACATCACTGTTGTTCTGTCGCACTCTTCACTACGCAACCGCTGTGATGAAGTCTTGCGGTGCGGATGGAATCAAGCTGGTGTCTGACGTCAGCAAGGCAGCTAGCATTAGCACGTTCATCTAGTCTGACCCTACGTTACCACTGGCATGTTGTGAGCGAAGCTGAGAGCGTTTTCAATTAATTCCTATGAAAGCCGAGCATCATGCTCGCAAGGTGGATTGAGCGGATTATTCGAGTCATTCAGTTGCATCCTCTCTCTCTCTTACTGTCCTGCAACATTCATCAAATGAGTCTCGTTCACTCCATCATCCTCCTGTAAGAAAACACAGATTCACAGATCAAAGAAATGAACAGGATTTGTGATTCAGAAGGGCAGAAAACAGCTCAAACTTACACAACAGACATTTACTGTTGAAGTGAATAAAGTCTTTATTAAATGTTTAATTTGACTGAGAAAGTAACAGTTGCACTTTATTTTACAGTATGTGTACTTACAGTGTACTTACACAAGACAGTACTGAGTAATATTAGGCAACTACATGTACTCAATATGGGTTAAGGTTAGGTTAGGGTTAGTATCTAGTAATTACTGGAGTTGTTGTAATTATGCAGTAATAAATGTAGAACAGAAATATCAAATCTAGCATGTTGAAATACATTTACAGACATAAAAACACTTTCATTAGTAATAATTTCATTCCTGAGATCACAAATGAGCATTTGAACTTATATTCTGATATTTATATCCTGCATGTGATTAAATCTATATTTCTGACTTCAAATCAAATGTAGAAACTTCTGGCAAACGTTTGCTGTGAATCAAAAGCTCATTTACATGTGAAAATAATGAGTGGCAAGTTTGCGGAGAGTTTGCCAGAACTCTAAAGAAAAATATCTCCGCAGGTCCTTAAAATGCAAGTGGATGGAGATTTCTCATTTGAAGCTCCAAAAATCACAGACAGTCATCAGAAACATCATCGACACGACTCCAGCGGCTCAATTAATGTCTTCTGAAGTGACACGATTGATTTTGGTGCAAAAATATCAATATTTAAGTACTTTTTTAACAGTAAATCATGCTTCTGGTCAGCAGCGGTACACCCGTGTGATATAATCGTGTTGTGACACACACGGAAGAGTAGCTGTTCACAAATGAAAAGGAGGAACACTTACAGAAGCTTCACTGGTTTTGGGTTAGATCTGTATTTATCTGTTTTGTTACTCACAATGGTGCATTTGTGTGCTTATCCTGAATGTCCCAACTGAGAAGAGAACGTGAGATTACGTCTGTAACATGCCAACATGAATACTCAAATATTGATATTTTTTACACCAAAATCAATCGTGTTGCTTTAGAAGACATTAACTGAACCGCTGGAGTCGTATGGATGAAGTTTATTAGGGATGCACCGATCGTGATTCTTCATGACCGATACCAATTGCCGATATTTTACTTTTAAGCAACAGACAAGAATGAATGAAAGAGTTTATTTGCTCTTTTACAGGCCAAACTGGCCTTAAATTAAAAAACTTTCTGTAGCTATTTGAAATTAGAGGCAATAACTGTATATTAAGCACTAGTGGTGCACCGATCAGGAAATTTGAGGCCGATATGATCTCTGATTTTTTTTTAGCACTAAGATCGGCTGATACAGATTATTTTTAAAATGCCCTTTGCCACAATCTTGTAAATTATATTCAGGGTTGGGGAGTAACGGGACACATGTAATGGGATTACATATTTAAAATACAAAATATAAGTAACTGTATTGCACTACAGTTACAATTTAAATTAAAAAAGTATTTTGATTACTGAAGAGATTACTTTGCATTTTATTGTCATTTGTTTCATTTAATATTTAGTTCTTTCAGATGGAAAACATTTATACATATAAATGATCCAAAGTGCATTTGAACAGCGGTGAAATACTTTATGATGTGTTACATTCATATGAGCAGACAGAAATAGAAATAATCCTTGTGTATATTATCAGCTTTACACTAAACTAAAATGCTTTTCTAGCCATTTTACATGCGCACATATTGCTTTAATGTAAAAATACCTAAAAATCCTTAAAACAAGATCAGTTTGATTGATCTTATTTTAGAGACAACACTGTATAAGATATTTGGGTTTTTCAGAGAATGTATTTTTAACATGTGTATTTTGTCTCACTGTACTTGAGTTTTTATAGTTAAAACAAGTGACAAAATCTACCAGTGCTGAAGAAGTAATCCAAAGTATTTTGATTACATTACTGACCTTGAGTAATCTAACAGAATATGTTACAAATTACATTTTACGTCATGTAATCTGTAATCTGTAGTGGAATACATTTCAAAAGTAACCCTCCCAACCCTGTTATATGCTGGAGTTTTAAGTTTATGCCCCATACAGTAAAATTACAGTTACACTTTACAAATATGTTAATTTTGTTCATATTATTTAACAACATTAATGTAGTTAACATGAACTAATGAACATAATGTTAGTTACAACATATACTAATACGTTTTTAAAATCAGAAGTTGTATCAGTTAACATTAATGCACTAGGAACAAACAATGAACAAACAAAAAACTAACAATGAACTAACAATGAAGAAACAATGTTCATTAATAACAAATTAATAAATGCTATAAAATATATTGTTCATTGTTTGTTCATGATACCTAATGCAATGACTAATGTTAAAGAAATGAAAGCTTTTTATTAAGTTACCAAAAACAAAAATTGTTAAAAATAATCTCTGAATCGCTTCAGATGAACTCAAACTGATCTGATTATGTTGTAAATTCAGAGACAGAAAGATGTAATGCACATACTGAAGTATCTTACCTGAACATTGTGCTGCGTCTCGATTTCTGTTGAATAAAAACTCAAATAAACACATTTTCTGTGTCTATTTTACCCATTTAATCTCATATATTCCTCTTTTATATCAGCTGTATGTAATACTTGCCATTTAGTCCTCGTTTCGAGATCTTACGGTGATAGTAAATCACACCAGCAGTTATAGCGACAACCAGAACAACAGCAACACATATTCCTGCTACAGCACCAGAAGACAGACCTGAATCTGGAGTTTTTATGTCTGATACTGTAATGATGAAGAGAGACAGTCATTAGTGTCACTGAATGTGATCTATGAATCATCAGCTCTTTATAACAACTGAAGATCTGATTATCTGCATTAAATGATGAAATCGTCCTCACCGCTGACATTAACACTGAAGCTCTTTACGCTGAAGCTGCTGCTGATACTGCTGCTGATCTCTAGTTGATAAAGTCCAGAGTCTGTAGTTCTGGTGTTTGTGATAGTGAGATCTCCAGTCTGATGGTCAATCTTCAGTCTGTCTCTGAATCTCTCAGCACCTTCATCACACGTCACATCTGTACATCTCTTACTGGGATCTTCACTCATTTCAGCTATACGAGTGTCATTGAAATACCACGTCATCACAACATCTCCCTGTTTTACAGTATCATTAGTGTGTAGAGTGACAGAATCTCCTGCAATCACCGACTTTATCTTCATTTCAGCACCTGAAACACACATGAACAGTTTCTTCTTTTGGGTGAATAAACCCCCACCATAGTTGAGGACAGAACTGAGGAAATAACAACAATTGTGCACCTAAATTACTGAACAAGGAATATTCCTTTAATATAAGACCACACATATGCAACAGCTGGTCTGATTTGATCGTAAGTATTTAAGCACATCACATCATGCCAAGATTGAAGGAGAAGTTTGAACCCCTGAGTAAGAAGGTTGTTGAAGCTCGACTCTGGAAAGTTATTTAAAGTCTTTTCCAAGTGAATTAAAATCCACCATTCAACTGCATGTAAAATAATCTACAAATTGAGACGGTTTCAATCACAATCTGTCCAGGCACCACCAAATTAACACCAAAATTTGTGAAAATATCTTGTTAACTCCAGTAAGTGCTTAAAGACGTGCAAGAAGGCAGAAGAAAGTACTGTAGGTTGACACACAAGAGCATTTTAGGGATGAAACTCTGAAAATTATTGTAAAAATGGTTTGTCCCATTTATATTTTATAGGCTGGTGGATAACAGACATGCTATGGGGTGTCCAGTAACAGACAGCAATGTAGAACTGATGGAGTTCGGGAATAACCCATTTATTGTCACCACACTCAATACAATAATGTAATGGAGCTTAGTTTGCTTGATTATGCATATACATATATGAGGGTATGTGTGTGTGGTTTTCTAAAAGACATAATGCAACGCATAAGTATATACACGGCAACATAATCACAATAAACATAATAACTGTTGTACTTTGGGTTCATGTGATGCGAATAATAAACACACAAGAGAGTTGTGTTGAACTACAACATAACGGGTTTTACTTCCACCATGCGTGCATTTACATACACATTCCTCAGGTGCAGAACATGCCCCCAATCACATTACATTCACTAGTATACACACATATACTACATCCCTCTCTTCCAGGATAAAATCACTATTTTAGACTAGAAGTGTCCTTGAAATGATATGTCTATATATAAATAAACTATATAACCAGAAACCTTGTTATTTTCTTTCAGCTTCAAACTATACACAGTCAGTTTTATGTATCCTCAACACTTTAACTTGTTTCAAAATGATACTCATATGATCTCTTCAGCATTTGCTAACTACATAGTCCTTCAGCTTAACTGGTGAAGAATCTCTCTACCACTCCTAGTGTAATAATGTGTAGTAGTCACAGGTGTTGCTGTAAACTCTTGGCATTCTTCACTCACTAGGTTCTGATCCAGCTGGCTTCCTGCACTTTCTGGTGACTCAGGCTCTCGTGAAGTGTCTGTTGATGTGTTTATAGCCGACCACAGGTGATCTGTTCCTTCTGTAGAGCTGCCCAGTTTGAGCCATGACATTGTATGAGCGTGGGTCCTCTCCCTTCTCCACAACAACCGCTGGCATCCACCCTTTCTTTGTCTCCATGCGTACCATACAACCTGTGGACAGGTTATGCAAAGGCTTTGCTGTGGCATTGTAATAAAAGTGCTGCTTGACTTGAAGATGCATAAGTCTGCTGTGGACTCCTTTGGGAGTAGCTGGTTTCAGCACCGCAGCAGTACCAGGAAGTGTGACCCTTAATACTCTCCCCATGAGCATTTGTGCAGGTGAGCAGCTCATTCTTGTTACATGGGTGTTGCGGAGTGACAGGCTTAGGAACATTTTGGGGTAGCTTTAGCCCCCCTAAAATAGGCCTAACAACGTCCCTGTACTTAACATTAAAGAGCCTAACGTACATTTTGTCCCCTCTATTATTACATTTATTCTCATTAATTCATATTTTATTAATTTTACTAATATCTGTACAAATAAAATGTGTTATTCCTTCTACAAATCCTTTTTTTAAAGTAATTTTCCATCTGCTGGATCTCAATGCATCATATAGTCACTGAGTTTAATAGATTTATAGGGATAATTGAATCTGTATAAAAAGTGCTGAATGTGTAATCCCACATGCTGAATGTGTAAATATACTGTAGATGCATACTGTATGCATGAGTGAGTGTGGTGGTGTTTATGAGGTGTCACTGTGGGACGGGTGAGTATGAGGCTGGGAGGGAAAAATCACAGTATACTCACTACACAAAAGACTACACCACTGCTATTATACCCACATATACTACAATAACAGCAGTCACTAGACTCAAATAAATGAAGAATACAAAGATGAATAAATAAGAGAAGAGAAAATGTGCCATTAAATATAGATATGTACTCTGTATTACTTTAACAGAGAAAATGAAAGAGTTTTAGAAGCTTATACAAGTTAATCACCTGGGCTTTTTTTATAATAGTTTTTAAATCATATTTAAGACTTTTAAGACCTTTTCAAGACCTGAACAAATAAAATTAATACAGTCTCTCCATAGTAAAACAAACACACACAATCCCAAAATAAATCACGTATCACCGGCAGTATCTCACGTTCAACATGGCCTCAACATCACTTATCAGTGAAACAGGGAAGACTATATGCAAGTTTAAAATACTTAAGACATGTTTTCCACATATATCACATTAACATTAGTTTATGTAACATTATATCAATAAATACAAATCGGAAGCCAATATTAAATGACTCACCAGGTTGGACAGTGACAGTGAATGTCTTTCTATTATTGATGTTGTTGATTATGGTCTTTAGTTTATAAACTCCAGAGTCTGTAATACTGATGTTCATGATGGTGAGAGATCCAGTCTGATTGTTCATCTTCAGTCTGTCTCTGAATCTCTCTTTATAACCACCTGCACACTTCACATCTGTACAAAACTTACTGAGATCTCCATAGATTTGAGCTACACGGGTGTCATTAAAATACCATTTAATAAAATTAGTTTTGTCATTTCGTAATCCAGTAACAGCAGCGTGTAAAGTCGGAGAATCTCCCTCCATCACTGACACAGACGTCTTCATTTCATCACCAAACACACCTGGAGACACAAATGAACAGTCACTCTTCAAGATGCACAACAGGAAAACACTGTGAAAATGATTCTTTTACAGGTCATATTGTCAAGATGACACAAACACAACAAGAACATTCACTCATGACACAAACTAACATCTTTCTCAAGTATGTCTTGTACACATCCATGAACACAATCCACATCACACTCACACTGTATATCCCCTCCACACACACACACACACACACACACACAACACAATCCACATCACATTCACACTGTATATCCCCTCCACACACACACACACACACACACACACAACACAATCCACATCACATTCACACTGTATATCCCCTCCACACACACACACACACACACACACACAACACAATCCACATCACATTCACACTGTATATCCCCTCCACACACACACACACACACACACAACACAATCCACATCACATTCACACTGTATATCCCCTCCACACACACACACACACACACAACACAATCCACATCACATTCACACTGTATATCCCCTCCACACACACACACACACACACACACACACACACACAACACAATCCGCGTCCCGATGGGTTGCGCGAGGGATAAAGGCGGCCGTTGATGACGGTTCGAGAGAGCGAAAGATCAATCACGGGTATGTCCGTCGTGTGTGTTTGTGCTTTGATCGGTGAGGATTTCTTTCGGAACCCCCACCTGGGAGATTACTTTGAAGAGTGCCCCCGCAACACTATGTGCTGTGATGTTGCACTGCTTCCGGATATCGCGTTGCATGATCAACAAGAACTAATACAAAGCGATGTCCGCGTGCTGTCCGCTCTAATGGCCCGACAAGGTCCATTCCAATCCTCTCAAAGGGAACCTCGATTAGTGGAGGGGGGCGCAATGGCGTTTAACATTGGTGTCGAAACCCGGGAGGGAGGAGGGTTGCCCATCGCAGAGTCCTCGACACTGCCGTCCACCCAGGGGAGTGCCGCTGCCATCTGCCGGGTGACGGAGTGGCCCGGACGCGGGGAACAGCCGCGGTCCGCAGGGCGAGTGGGGACAGGATTTCCCGACTGCCTGGAGCGAGGGAGCCGCTGCCGGGGGCGGAGGAGTGCCCTGTCGTCCCCAGAAAAGCAGAGGGTGTTCTGTCCGCTAGGGGTCAGAGGTTTGACTCCGGTTCGCCCAGAGAGGAGTGGCTGTCGTCCGCCGGAGAGTGTGGAGGAGTGTTCGAGGACCACGCGATGGTACATCAGAGAACCAGTGAGTGAGCCTTTTCTCTCTCTCGCTCTTTCGCGCTGTGTTGGCCGTTTCCCTCGCCTATTTAAGTTTTTTTGTTGTTGTTTTCCCCTCCTGTCTCCTCCCAGGTCGAGGAAGGCGGGGATAACCGGCCAGTGACGACGGTTCGTAAAGCACGCCCCTCCCCAGGGAAAGAGGGGGGATGGATGTACGTCATGCCGGTGGCACCCCAGCCTGAGGTAATGCTGGGAGGAGTGTGGAGTGGAGGGGGGGCGGGGCCGGGCTGGAATGTCGCACACCCGGTCCCCAATGGGCCTGATGGGGCGTGTGAGGGATAAAGGCGTGGTTCGAGAGAGAAATCAATCACCGGCATGTCCGTCGTGTTTGTGCTTTTTGTTTCAGTTTTATATTAAAATATTATTTATGTTGACAAGCCGGTTCTCACCTCCTCCTTGCCATCATAACCCACTTTACAATCCCCTCCTCACACACACATTTTGTACAAACTGCTGCATTTTAAATGTGAGCGCAGCGTAAATGGGAAGACTAGCAGCTGTACATCATCACACTATTATCGGGGTAATTCCTAGCCTATCGCAGGTAAGCCGTTGCTTTATTAGTCTGCTCACAATCTATCACATTGCTGTTTCAGTGCGCTAACACAGCAACCTCCACCACCCCACCACCACCAGTTGAGCCCCGTCCCGCAAGGGGGTAGGCTCCTCGCCCCTGCCTCCTATCCCCGGCAGGATATGATGGTTCCGAGTACAACTCCCTCGGACCGCCAGACGGGGCCTACGCCAAAGAGAGACATTACTTTTCTGTTTTATATTCATCAAATAAATGGCATCTTAAACTTCACTCAAGCCTGCGTGTCTTCCTGATAGAAATGATTTTATTCAGTGTATCCTGATAAAAATATTTGACCAGGTAACCCAATTTTTCCTTTTTTATGTAGTTTTCATATACGGACCCTTAACACAGTTACAGAGTGTCAGTCTGTGAAATACCCCAATTATCCATTGGTGGATTGGAGCTTTCCAGTATCAAATGTAACAATTCTTGGATTAGAAGAACTCGTATTGGGAAAATCAGCTGTCAATCAAAGCTCTTTTCAAGTGGAAATTAAATGATCCTTCTCTTGATACTATTAATATATGGACTGGCATTAATACATTTCTGTTACGAACAAGATTAAATCAACTTCAATATAAAATTCTTCATAATTACTTTCCCTGTAACTCTTCTTTCTAAGTTTAAATTGGACATTTCTTCACAATGTACATTCTGCAACTTTAATGTTGAAACAACACCACACTTGTTTTTATAATTAATATTATTATAGTAATTTATTCATGTTATAGTCTCAATATTATTATAACACACATTCAATATAGATAATTTTTTCATGGTAATTTATTCATGTTATAGTGTCAATATTATTATAATGCACATTAAATATAGATAATTTTTTTTCATGGAAATGTATTCATGTTATAGTGTTAATATTATTATTATGCACATTAAATATCGATCATTTTTCATGGTGATTTATTCATGTTATAGTGTCAATATTATTATAACGCATATTAAATATTGATAATTTTTTCATGTTATAGTCTCAATATTATTATAATGTATATTAAATATATTTAATTTTTTCAACGTAATTTATTCATGTTTTAGTGTCAATATTATTATAACGCACATTAAATATAGATCATGTTTTCATAGTGATTTATTCATGTCATAGTGTTAATATTATTATATTGCATATTAAATATAGCTATATAATTTTTATCATGGTAATTTATTCATGTTATAGTGTCAATATTATTATAATGCACAATAAATATATTTCATTTTTTCATGGTAATTTATTTATGTTATAGTGTCAATATTATTATAATGCACATTAAATATATTAAATTTTTTCATGGTAATTTATTCATGTTATAGTGTCAATATTATTATAATGCATATTAAATATAGATAATTTTTTCATGGTAAATTATTCATGTTATAGTGTCAATATTATTATATTGCACATTAAATATATTTCTTTTTTTAGTGTTAATATTATTATAATGCACATTGAATATGGATCATTTTTTCATGGTAATTTATTCATGTTATATTGTTAATATTATTATAATACATATTAAATATATTTCATTTTTTCGTGGTAATTTATTCATGTTTTAGTGTCAATATTATTATAATGCATATTAAATATAGATAATTTTTTCATGGTAAATTATTCATGTTATAGTGTCAATATTATTATAATGCATATTAAATATATCTGATTTTTTTTCAATGTAAATTATTCATGTTATAGTCTCAATATTATTATAATGCACATTAAATATATTTCATTTTATTGGTGTTAATATTATTAAAATGCACATTGAATATGGATCATTTTTTCATGGTAATGTATTCATGTTTTAGTGTCAATATCATTACAATGCATATTAAATATAGATTTTTTTTCATGGTAATTTATTCATGTTTTAGTGTCAATATTATAATAACGCACATTAAAAATGTATCATTTTTTTTCATGATAATTTATTCATGTTCTAGTCTCAATAATATTATAATGTCTATTAAATATATTTCATTTTTTCAACGTAATATATTCATGTTTTAGTGTCAATATTATTATAACGCACATTAAATATAGATCATGTTTTCATAGTGATTTATTCATGTCATAGTGTTAATATTATTATAATGCACATTAAATATATTTCATTTTTTCATGGTAATTTATTTATGTTATAGTGTCAATATTATTATAATGCACATTAAATATATTAAATTTTTTTCATGGTAATTTATTCATGTTATATTGTTAATATTATTATAATACATATTAAATATATTTCATTTTTTCGTGGTAATTTATTCATGTTTTAGTGTCAATATTATTATAATGCATATTAAATATAGATAATTTGTTCATGGTAAATTATTCATGTTATAGTGTCAATATTATTATAATGCATATTAAATATATCTGATTTTTTTTTCAATGTAAATTATTCATGTTATAGTCTCAATATTATTATAATGCACATTAAATATATTTCATTTTATTGGTGTTAATATTATTAAAATGCACATTGAATATGGATCTTTTTTTATGGTAATGTATTATTGTTATAGTGTCGATATTATTATCATGCACATTAAATATATTTAATTTTTTTCATGGTGATTTATTCATGTGTTAGTGTCAATATTATTATAATGCACATTAAATATAGATAATTTTTTCATGGTAATTTATTCATTTTATAGTGTCGATATTATTATAACGCACATTAAAAATTCATAATTTTTTTCATGGTAATTTATTCATGTTATATTGTTAATATTATTATAATACATATTAAATATATTTCATTTTTTCGTGGTAATTTATTCATGTTTTAGTGTCAATATTATTATAATGCATATTAAATATAGATAATTTTTTCATGGTAAATTATTCATGTTATAGTCTCAATATTATTATAATGCACATTAAATATATTTCATTTTTTTGTGTTAATATTATTATAATGCACATTGAATATGGATAATTTTTTCATGGTAAATTATTCATGTTATAGTCTCAATATTATTATAATGCACATTAAATATATTTCATTTTTTTGTGTTAATATTATTATAATGCACATTGAATATGGATCATTTTTTCATGGAAATTTATTCATGTTATAGTGTCAATATTATTATAATGCACATTAAATATATTTCATTTTTTTAGTGTTAATATTATTATAATGCACATTGAATATGGATCATTTTTTCATGGAAATTTATTCATGTTATAGTGTCAATATTATTATAATGCACATTAAATATATTTCATTTTTTTAGTGTTAATATTATTATAATGCACATTGAATATGGATAATTTTTTCATGGTAAATTATTCATGTTATAGTCTCAATATTATTATAATGCACATTAAATATATTTCATTTTTTTAGTGTTAATATTATTATAATGCACATTGAATATGGATCATTTTTTCATGGAAATTTATTCATGTTATAGTGTCAATATTTTTATAATGCACATTAAATATGGATATTTTTTTCATGGTAATTTATTAATGTTATAGTGTCAATATTATTATAATGCATATTAAATATTGATCATATTTTTCATGGTAATTTATTCATGTTTTAATGTCAATATTATTATAATGCACATTAAATATAGATAATTTTTGCATGGTAATTTATTCATTTTATAGTGTCAATATTATTATAACGCACATTAAAAATTTATAAAAAAAATTTCATGGTAATTTATTCATGTTATAGTGTCAATATTATTATAACGCACATTAAAAATTTATCATTTTTTTTCATGGTAATTTATTCATGTTATAGTGTCAATATTATTATAATGCATATTAAAAATGTATAATTTTTTTCATGGTAATTTATTCATGTTTTAGTGTCAATATTATTATAATGCACATTAAATATGGATAATTTTTTCATGGTAATTTATTCATTTTATAGTGTCAATATTATTATAACGCACATTAAAAATTTATAAAAAATTTCATGGTAATTTATTCATGTTACATTGTTAATATTATTATAATGCATATTAAATATAGATAATTTTTTTCATGGTAATTTATTCATGTTTTAGTGTCAATATTATTATAATGCATATTAAATATTGATAATTTTTTTCATGGTAATTTATTCATGTTTTAGTGTCAATATTATTATAATGCATATTAAATATAGATAATTTTTTCATGGTAAATTATTAATGTTACAGTGTTAATATTATTATAATACATATTAAATATACACTGCTGTTTGGGTCACTTGTTTCTCATGATCTTAAAAATCTTGTGATCTGAATACGAGCGTTGTAGACAAAATAATAATTGTGCAACCAAATTCATTTATTTCATTGCAAAAAAATAAAAATTGCATTTATAAGTAACATGTTTTTGAAATGGATGACTTGGACCAAATAATTAAGAAAAGCCGCCAATAAGGGCCCAACATGGATGCAGTTCATATATACTCTGGGAAGTTACTACAGCCTTTGCAATGAGAAAATATCATTTTACTGAATATTAGTGAATATTTTACACAATACTGTAATAATCCCAGCTGTGGTAAATCTGTCGGTCCTCTGGGAAGTTTAAGAACATTCTGAATGTGAAAATGTATTTTACTGTTTAGTTTTTCATGTATAATTTGCTCGTGAATTGAATAAATGAGACATGTGACATCTCACATGTTTTAGGGTGGAGTTTTCAGACGGACCCTTATCTGCCAAACCAACTTTACCAAGTTAGATGACTTTCCCATTATTATAAAATGTGAAAAATATTAAATAAAGAATAAGTAAGTGACCCTAAACGTTTGACCGGTATTGTATGTAATGTTTACATTGTGTGTAATTAATGAATAATATAGTGTTAATATTACTCACAAGCTGCTGATAGTGATCTGATAGAGGGAATTCATCGCAACATGCAGATATAATTATTAAAATTGTGCTCAATTCCCGCAACTGAACGAATATTCATTATTTATATTTGAAACAGGACTTCCGGTCAGACAAGTCAAATGATCTTAAACCCTCTCGTTCAAAACTACATAAAGCGGCTCCTACTGTATATATAGTGTGACTTAATGTTATATGACACCGTATAGCTTAAATCAGATACTGTAAGTTGCACACATACTCTAAAATGATGGGAAATAGGAGAATATGTGAATGAACCCACGCTTGGTGCGGTTGAGGACATTTTCCGGACAAACACATTTGCGGTCATTATATGAAGCTGTGTCAGTTTGTGAATGTTTTATCATTAATAGGAATAATGTAACAATGTCTTACCATCATCCAGCAAAAAACACACAAAGAGCAAATAAAAGTGGACGTTCATTTGTATCCGATGTTTGGGAAATATGGAAATAAGTGACCCGTTATGTTGTCCAAAATGGCGAGTGAGATCTGATCCCGGAACTGAGCGGTTATGACGCGCTGATCTTTTATTTATTTTTAATGCCAGTCAAATTATAATCAATAAATAAGACAATAATCACTAACAAATCAATACATGTTATAACACAGATGCATTTTTATTTACTATTTAAAAAAACAAGAAGTAACTCAATATAATGTTTAATTTCTACCTTAAATAACAAAAAATTGGGTTTTCCTTTAGCACATTTTTGTTTATGCATATTTCCCCTTAATCAGAAAAAGACTGACCACATTTGGTAGTAATCTTTGTATATCAAAATAAAAAAAATACATATTTTTCAGAAAGATTAACTTCTACACAAAGATTTACAGAGAAGTCCTGAAATATTCTGCAATAAATGCAGTTAAAGAATAAGTGGACAACATTCACTTTCTCCAACCAACAAAAATCACATTTGGTATCTATAACAGTACAAATGTTGGGTCACTATTTTACAAGATAACTTTAATGGGCAGATACAAAAGTATGAAAAAGATGATTGTGGTAGATGGACACTACTCGTGATATCAGCATTTCATTTTCTAATACTGTGTTTGCTGAGACCATCGATAGACGGCCTCCTAAAAGTAGACCTGGTCTTTCTAGTGAACTGGATAATGTGTGTTCAACATTAAGCCTTATTGATGTGTGGAGATATAAGAATCCAGACAAGAAGGAATAGACATGAAATCTTCTCCTCATTCCCGTATTGACTATTGTTTAGTGTCTAGTGACGTAACTAATAATGTGGCTTCTGTTCTGACAGAAACCTCCAGAATGACGGATCATAAAGGAATATTTACATTACTAAATATGGTGCAAGTGTAATAGTTACTGTAACAGTTACTCTTTTGACCTTGACTTATCCACTGAACTTCAGAACACCAGGTAAAATAACATCTCACAGTCTGTGAAACACAATAATCAGTCCATAGAAACGTGTGTATGAACGTCCTTTTGTGGCGTCCAATGTAGAAGAATGTACATGTGCTAGTCACTGAATGTAATAAGTGCAATAATAAGTGGTGCAAAAATCGGTGGATAAATATTCAATTCAGCCCTACCGATGAGAATTACCAATGGGATCCACTTGTAACAGAAGGAAGTCACAAATCTGGTGATGAATTGTAGAATCTCTTCTTCTCCTCTTCTATCATTCACTGGGTGGCCGCCATCTATGTATTTCCTATCCAATCACAAAAAAACCAAACAATCAAAAACAATTAACATGACCTTTTTTAAACAGAACATGTCTCTTACACATTCATCCTCAACCCATTTAAGATAACTTAAACTTAACTATTTCAGTGCTTTTAACTCAGTACATGTAACATACACTCTAAAAAATGATTCACAAGCTTAGTAAATATCATAGTAATAAATAGCTAAACTAACTTAATAAAATCTCTGAATATCACTTAAAGGGTTACTTCAGGATTTAGCATTAAGCTTTGTATCAGTAGAAAACCAGTAGTATTTTCTAATTACCGAGCTCCCCCCCCTCATATCCCCCTGAGACGAGAGATTTATTTATTTTTAGTCTGGAAAAAATCCTCCGATGACTCAAAAATCGTCATTTTGCGTCATCAGAGGATTTTTGGTCCAGAGGCTTAAAACTACAGCGAGTATTCCGCGTGTTTTCACCACGCCCATATGGGGCGGGATCTCACTCACAGAATGTGAAGATGGTGTCAGCCATCTTTCTGTAGAAGCTAAGAAAACAGGCTCTTGCTCTGTGTAGAAAGTTTGTATACAAGTAGACTAATCACGATGGCTGAAGGTAGTTTTGAAGTTGAAATGGCAGAAGGGGATTACGAAGATCTGTTGCGAGAATCTGATGCTCGCGCTACCCGTACGTGCCGCAATACAGCAATGAACAGAGGCTGGAGCAGCTGCTGTAGCAGGGGAGCAAAACCTGCTTGGCAGGCAGGAGGAAGAGAGTGTTAAATTATATTCAGACTCGAGTTGGGGCGGACTGGTGGTGTCAGTGCTCTCGCTGTGCGCCTATGGAAACAGATAGAGAGTCCTATTGCTGTCGCGAATTTCAGCGATACTGGACGAGATCGCTGAATCCGCTGATGAAACTGCACCGATAACATGATAACACAAGTTTTGTATCACACATGGACAGGGGAGTCCTGGAAACATATTTTAGGATTCCGAAGATAAATTGGAAACGCCAGCCGAAGCCCGCAGGGACAAACGGACGGCTTAGTGTAAAGTGAGTATTTTGTTTGTTTTTCTTTTTTGTTACTAAGACGTCATGTACAGAGTTTGGACACCCGGAATTATAATGTTCTTCCCGTGTAGTCAGTCAATTTATCAACTAACTCACGATTTATAGAGTCACGATGTAGCATAGTTGTATCATATGCATTGCGTTCATATTCTGGGCTCATCTTATTTTTTTATACATAGTATGGGTTATTAATATGATGTGTACTGAGTTTGGTCTTTTAATATCACTGTCTTAGTACAATAAGCCACGTTAAGCGTTTTAGAATGTCCTTATATTTTCAGATACTGCCGCCTGTAACCGGTAGGCGTGGTTTGGGAGTGGCCTCGTAAGGGCAGCAAAGCAAGTGCATTCTGGGAGTTGTTGTCTTTCAGCCACATGAGTAAAAAATACATTTTCTGCCTTTTCTCAGTCTAGAATGCTTCAAATTCAAAAATAATTTCACATTTATACTATATAAATGACCAATTTTAAATACACATTCATCTTCCCAGAGGTGAAGTATCCCTTTATTACTGTGTTTGATGAGACTATCGATAGACGACCTCCTAAAAGTAGACCTGGTCTTTCTAGTGATCTGGATAATGTGTGTTCAACATTAAGCCTTATTGATGTGTGGAGATATAAGAATCCAGACAAGAAGGAATAGACATGAAATCTTCTCCTCATTCCCGTATTGACTATTGTTTAGTGTCTAGTGACGTAACTAATAATGTGGCTTCTGTTCTGACAGAAACCTCCAGAATGACGGATCATAAAGGAATATTTACATTACTAAATATGGTGCAAGTGTATTAGTTACTGTAACAGTTACTCTTTTGACCTTGACTTATCCACTGAACTTCAGAACACCAGGTAAAATAACATCTCACAGTCTGTGAAACACAATAATCAGTCCATAGAAACGTGTGTATGAACGTCCTTTTGTGGCGTCCAATGTAGAAGAATGTACATGTGCTAGTCACTGAATGTAATAAGTAGTGCAATAATAAGTGGTGCAAAAATCGGTGGATAAATATTCAATTCAACCCTACCGATGAGAATTACCAATGGGATCCACTTGTAACAGAAGGAAGTCACAAATCTGGTCATGAATTGTAGAATCTCTTCTTCTCCTCTTCTATCATTCACTGGTTGGCCGCCATCTAAGTATTTCCTATCCAATCACAAAAAACCAAACAATCAAAAACAATTAACATGACCTTTTTTAAACAGAACATCTCTCTTACACATTCATCCTCAACCCATTTAAGATAACATAAACTTAACTGTTTCAGTGCTTTTAACTCAGTACATGTAGCCTACATGAATATGTGATCATGTGCGATTTAGCTTTTAAGTGCCTTAAATGGGAAATCACGTTACACTGTGCACCACTTTTTAACATTTAATGCACATAAATCACGCATAAAACGTTTCAGAACAACAATTCAATGAAATTAACACAATATTATTTAGAAACTCACCAAATTCGGGGGGGCTCCAAATGCACGAACGTCGGATTTTACAGGGATTCACAATCAGCAACAATCACCACCCTAAAAGTGACCCGATATGATTAATGAAATGGTTTACAACATAATATATAATATTATTAGAGTATAATAAACTTAAACGATGATTTTAATATTTGTCTTCAGCGTGTTTTTGTCTGCTTCCGTGTTTCGTCGCTTCCGTACTTCCGTGTCTCAAAAAATAAAATAAACATTAAAAAAAAATCACTTCCGCGTCTAATTTTGATGACGTCACACACCGTTTTCGCTGCAGCCTGTGCGTTTACACAAGGATGATTTCGGGCAAGATGGCGGACCAGGCAAGCATTCGTCTTTGAGCTCTCCCTTATCTGCCCCGAAGTGTTATTGTTTACACAAGATTAAAAACGATAAAGTGAACATTCAAAGAAGTGATTGGAACAGCTCAAATGATTAATTAGAACCTAAAAATACTTTGAAGCTGACATGCCGAGCGGAAAGACTGATCCCAGCCCAGCTGCAACCTCAGGACAAGGAAACATGAAGGAGCACGATTATTCGCAGATGGATGTTACAACCAGCAAAAAAGAATGCCGCTGAGATTAAAGAGTGCAAAGTTAAGATATAATAGAAAAGAGACGCCCCGTCTCATCAAGGAAAACGAGGAGCTGAAAGAAAACGTAACGGAGTTGGAGCGGTACAAGAGACGCTGGAGCCTCAAAATACATGGTTTAAAAGAAAAAGACGACGAAAACACCCGAGACACTGTCATGAATATGCTGTCCAACATAGCGCCGCAGTGGAATACATCTGTGGATACTGTGGTGGATACTGTTCACCGCAATGGGGTGAAAAGAGGAAGAGAGACAACGTCAGGTCATCACCCAGTTCACCATGAGATATCACCGAGATACCATCTGGAAGCATTATTTATTTATGTTATGTACTTTAGTTTCTCATCTTTTATTCTTGTCTGTTGTCTGGATAAGAAATGTTTGCTACTGTACCAGGTCATTTATGTTTGTAATGTACCTTTCTAACTGGTCAATAAAGGTAAAAATAAATAAATAAAATAAACTTTAGTGGATGCCTTTAGACTGCAGCTGTGTCTCGCTTTCAATGTCAAAGCGTTTTTCATTTAAAAGAAACGTCATGACGTCATTCGTAGGTTGCTATGACAGCACGTACGGCGTCACATCTGAAGGGTGTATTTCTGAGCTGATGTTTGGGAGAGTGAACGAGCAAAGAAATGAGTTTTGCGGCTGTACTTTTGGTGTTTTGTTTATTTTTTTGGAGGAATTTGTGCGTTTTATCAGTCAACAGACACATTTGTAAACAAAAAAAGAAGAACGCGTGCAATTTTGATCAGTTATATCCGTCGGCGATTTAATGAGGTATGTTATGGGATAAGTAAGGATGATATAATTATTGATCAATCTAATTAGCTGTAATTACATTTGATATTATACCTTTGTTATTATTGAACGCACTGGAAATAGATTTTTCCGTGATTATTACCTCGCATTGGACTCCGCAAATGATAGAAAAACTATGAGACTCATTTCAAAAGAGCAAATTACTGTTTTCAGATGACTTGATTTACATCCAATGTTATGTTCCTTTAAGAGTGGCCACACTAGAATCTATTTATGCATTAAATAAAGGACAAATAATGGAACCACTAGATAGATAGAAAAGACAGACATACATACATGCACTGTTTGCCAAAAGATTGGAATAATGTACAGATTTTGCTCTTTTGGATAGAAATTGATACTTTAATTCACCAAGCATTCAACTGATTACTATGTATATTCAGGATATTAATAATGTGAAAAACTTCGTCGAGATTTCTTATCATAAATTCCTCCATGTGCGGTAATGACAGCTTTGCAGATCCTTGTTATTCTAGCTGTCAGTTTGTCCAGATACTCAGGTGACCTTTCACCCCACACTTCCTGTAGCACTTGACCTTTCACCCCACACTTCCTGTAGCCAGGGCCGGCCCTGGCTAATTTGCTGCCCTAGGCAAGATTTCACCTGGTGCCCCTGGAATCACAGACAATTCCACCACTGATCATTGTTCAAACACTCACACAGAAACAAACTGTGCAGCTTTGTCTTGTTTTTCTTTATTTTGAAAATATTTTGTAAACACACACACACACACACACACACACACACACACACACAAAACTAAATTATGAATACAATATAAATAAATGTATATTATAAGATTATTGCAGAATTTTTTTTACAGAGATATCAACCTAAATTTTGGAACACAACTTTTTGTGTCACAAATTTGTGGCTTTCATTTTCTTGCATTTTTAGAGTAAAATATATTTTGTAATATATATATTTTATATAAAATATAATAATTATATTTTTACATTGCACATGTTCATAAACTCAAACTGATATAACTTTTTTTTCTGTTTCACTTTCATAATTTCTAAACTTCTACAATAATTTGGCAAATGTCTTCTTTAAAACAAGACCAACCATAATATGTATATATTCCAAAGCATTCTTGAATTACAACCATTTAAGTTTGGATAGTTTTTCTATGTGAATTAAAAAAGCTGATGATAGTGAAACTATAAAAATATGACAGCACCTAAACCACGTTATAGCTTAAACACACAAACAGCAATAATAATTACATCTGGTATTCATGCACAAAACTGTATTCATTGAGCACTTCTCTAGCATACAAACAGTAAGTTAGTTAGCCTACATTTTCTAAATTAATTTTCAAAGTGTTTGTTTTCCAGTAACAGCAATGTCCTACTAACTACACATTACTAATTTAGTCAATTCAAATAAAAATACCATAAAATAATGCACAAGTTCAACTAACTATGTCATGATAATAATTACAAATTAGCAAACGTTACTAGCATCATCAAACTCACTGCTAACTGTGCATAATGAAACATAGATAAACAACTGATCATACATCACATTACATTACCTCTATCTTTATCCCGTTTTTCTTCCTCTTCTCTTCTTTTTTTTCTTCCCTGGGCACCAGAGGGCTTCGGTCTTTTTGACATAATGATCTGTGAATTCGGCCATCCATCACAATATCAAACAGATAATGGATGTCTTTAAAGGGTTACTTCAGGATTTAGCATTAAGCTTTGTATCAGTAGAAAACCAGTAGTATTTTCTAATTACCGAGCTCCCCCCCCTCATATCCCCCTGAGACGAGAGATTTATTTATTTTTAGTCTGGAAAAAATCCTCCGATGACGCAAAAATCGTCATTTTGCGTCATCGGAGGATTTTTGGTCCAGAGGCTTAAAACTACAGCCAGTATTCCGCATGTTTTCACCACGCCCATATGGGGCGGGATCTCACTCACAGAATGTGAAGATAGTGTCAGCCATCTTTCTGTAGAAGCTAAGAAAACAGGCTCTTGCTCTGTGTAGAAAGTTTGTATACAAGTAGGTTAATCACGATGGCTGAAGGTAGTTTTGAAGTTGAAATGGCAGAAGGGGATTACGAAGATCTGTTGCGAGAATCTGATGCTCGCGCTACCGGTACGAGCCGCAATACAGCGATGAACAGAGGCTGGAGCAGCTGCTGTAGCAGGGGAGCAAAACTTGCTTGGCAGGCAGGAGGAAGAGTGTGTGAAATTATATTCAGACTCG
This sequence comes from Moxostoma hubbsi, assembly GCA_032164185.1. Taxonomy (NCBI): domain Eukaryota; kingdom Metazoa; phylum Chordata; class Actinopteri; order Cypriniformes; family Catostomidae; genus Moxostoma; species Moxostoma hubbsi. Next base: position 23,133,309 of record JAVLUX010000048.1, read on the forward strand.
AGTTGGGGCGGACTGGTGGTGTCAGTGCTCTCGCTGTGCGCCTATGGAAACAGATAGAGAGTCCTATTGCTGTCGCGAATTTCAGCGATACTGGACGAGATCGCTGAATCCGGTGATGAAACTGCACATTTAACATGAGCACCCAAGTTTTGTATCACACACGAAGCAGGGACAAACGGACGGATCAGTGAGTATTTTGTTTGTTTTTCTTTTTTGTTACTAAGACGTCATGTACAGAGTTTGGACACCCGGGATTATAATGTTCTTCCCGTGTAGTCAGTCAATTTATCAACTAACTCACGATTTATAGAGTCACGATGTAGCATAGTTGTATCATATGCATTGCGTTCATATTCTGGGCTCGTCTTATTTTTTTATACATAGTATGGTTTATTAATATGATGTGTACTGATTTTGGTCTTAATATCACTGTCTTAGTACAATAAGCCACGTTAAGCGTTTTCTTATAACGATTTTCTATGGGAAGAAAATGCTTAAACGTGTAATTAAACGCGTTGCGTTCATATTTTGGGCTCATCTTATTTTTTTATACATAGTATGTTTTATTAATATGATGTGTACTGAGTTTTGTCTTTTAATATCACTGTCTTAGTACAGTAAGCCACGTTAAGCGTTTTTCACGTTAAGCGTTTTAGAATGTCCTTATATTTTCAGATACTGCCGCCTGTAGCCGGTAGGCGTGGTTTGGGAGTGGCCTCGGAAGGGCAGCAAAGCAAGTGCATTCTGGGAGTTGTTGTCTTTCAGCCACATGTGTAAAAAATACATTTTCTGCCTTTTCTCTGTCTAGAATGCTTCAAATTCAAAAATAATTTCACATTTATACTATATAAATGACCAATTTTAAATACACATTCATCTTCCCAGAGGTGAAGTATCCCTTTAAGTGCAGCAGGGCGGGGGGAGATTGATGCGTCACTCGGACCGGGGTGGATCGGGATAGCAATGTAGTGATGTTTTTGTGGGACAATCGCTTTTTTATATATATATATTTTAAATCTATAGTATTAAAGTTGTATTGTTAATAAAAATAAAAAAAAACTCATTTAGGCGCTCGGGCGCCCCAAGGGATGGGCGGCGCCCCTAGCATTTGTATTCCGCCTATGCCACGGGCCGGCCCTGCCTGTAGCACCTGACATAGATGTGGCTGTCTTGTCAGGCACTTCTCATCTTACAGTCTAGCTGATCCCACAAAAGCTCAATGGGGTTAAGATCCATAACACTCTTTTCCAATTATCTGTTGTCCAATGTCTGTGTTTCTTTGCCCACTCAAATATTTTCTTTTTGATTTTCTGTTTCAAAAGTGGCTTTTTCTTTGCTATTGAAGCTGTCAGCGGAGGACATGTGAGGTGTCTATTTCTCAAACTAGAGACATTCAAAGGAATCTCGTCCTCTCTCTCTTCTTGTCCTCTCTCCTGTCCTCTCTCTCTTCCTGTCCTGCAACATTCAAAGGAATCTCGTCCTCTCTCTCTTCCTGTCCTCTCTCCTGTCCTGCACCATTCATCAATGGAGTCTCGTTCTCTCCATCATCCTCCTGTAAGAAAACACAGATTCACAGAAGATCAAAGAAATGAACAGGATTTGTGATTCAGAAGGACAGAAAACAGCTCAAACTTACAAAACAGACATTTACTGTTGAAGTGAATAAAGTCTTTTTTAAATGTTTAATTTGACTGAGAATGTAACAGTTGCACTTTATTTTACAGTATGTGTACTTTCAGTGTACTTACAGTGTACTTACACAAACAAAAAAATACACAAATAAAAATTTTAATTCTTAATATTAAAAATGAAATTCAACCAGTAAAAATATAATTCTCATTTTATTTACACTTGTAGAATTTCACAATTATCTGTCATTCACTCCTGAAAACATAATTAAAGATATCAAATTAATTCACTAGTTGGAATTTCAATTCTCCTTTTTGATGTCTGTAATGTGATTGTGGTTAGTGAGAAAACCTTCAAAGAAAACAATTTTAATATTACAAACAGTTTAATCAGCGGTGGACTCAAGGGTGAATAACTCCTGCATTATTTTGAACAAAAAAGAATTGGTATGAAACATTAAAATAATTAATATAACATTATTATTGTTAAAACTGTATACAAATCAGCAATCATTTATTTCTTAGTGCATCACGCTCACCAACGGAGATTAATTTAGCTTTGCATTCAATCTAAAGGTTAATTTGATCTAATGATCAAATTTACTAGTTTGCTCTGAAGAATAAGAAGTCCACATATTCTCTTTACACTACAACAGTCTCCACACTTGGATGATTTTTTTACCCAGTTAACGCTGTCAATCGTGACTAAAGTCTGGAGGAATATGTGTGTTAAACAGTCTAAAACAAAAGACGATTGATCGAGTTTGACTTTGACACGTGATCTCATCAAACAATCTAACATGCAACAACTGTAAAACACAGAAAATAATCTCAAACACTTCAGATGAAATCAAACTGATCTGAATCTGTTGTAAATTCAGAGACAGAAAGATGTAATGCACATACTGAAGTATCTTACCTGAACATTGGGCTGCATCTCGATTTCTGTTGAATAAAAACTCAATTAAACACATTTTCTTTGTAAATATGTTTTGACTGTTATGAGTATGAAAATTTCACATATTTAAAGACACTTTTTACCCATTTAATCTAAATTTTTCCTCTTTTATATCAGCTGTATGTAATACTCACAGGCGTAACTATCGGTAAGCAGGGTACGCGGTTGCTTACGGGCCCGGACCAATCAGGGGCCCGCGTGACTGGAAGATATTGATTGACAGCCGGGGTCCCCTATCGCATTTTACTACTTTTAGTCTGATCGCATTTTAATTTTTTGTGAATTTATTTGAATAAAGAATGACAACAACATATTTTACTAATCATTAAATACATGTTTGAAACGAACAATGATGGATTTTGGTGTAATTTGTTTTGAATTGGGACTGGGGAATCCCCGGGTGAACATGCGCGAAAATTTTGAAGATGCCAAACAAACAGCGAAGAGCCTTTCAGAGAAGTGGGGAGTGAGCAAGGCATTTGAGAACACTCGGTTGAGAAAGGTGAAAGCGCATTTTGATGAGCTGTGTCAAGATGAACGTTTAGCAGATGCTGAGTCTTACTTTCACGTCCATGTGTTTAATGCCTGCCTTGATATTGTCATCTCTCAGTTGACCCAGAGATTCGCCGGTTTACGATCAACGGTTGACAATTTCAACGTTTTACTGCCCGAGACCCTTTGCACTGCAACAGATGATGAACTGTTTTTGCAAGCAAACAGGCTGGTGGAGATTTACAGAGATGACATTACTACTGATTTCCCAATGCAATTGTTATCATTCCGTTCATGCTTGAAAGACCGTATCTCACAAATGAAAACAGTGCAACAGCTGACGAAGATGCTGATCGTCGAGAACAGCTGCATCACTGCGAGTTTCGGTGAGGTTTGCACTGCTTTCATGCTTTTTCTGACCATCCCAGTGACAGTGGCCTCTGCAGAGCGTTCTTTTTCAAAACTGAAACTGATAAAAAGCTATCTCAGGAGCTCAATGGGACAGAGTCGTCTCTCTGGACTTGCCATACTGTCAATTGAGAATGCCCGTGCGCGCCATCTGGATCTTAAGGATTTAATCGACAACTTCGCACAGAGGAAAGCCCGGAAAATGCCGCTATAATGTAAGTGAGCATCTTTTTTTTATGTATTTGGACCTAGGCCTATGTGTGTGTAGTCATAGCAGTGAGTAACAATGTGTTATGGTGCGCCATCACCAGTCCAGCAGTGTTTTTTTTTATGTTGCACGTCACCAGTTCTTTTTTTTTCTTTTCTTTTTTTTTTGTGCGTGTAGGCTACTCCTGATTTTGTCAGTCATCTCATCTCTTATATGCTGCCTGTGTCTCTATGATCCTATCCTGTCCTATTCATGTTAGCCTACTCGTTGCGTCATCACGTGCTGTAGTAGGGGGCCCGCCTTGATAATCCTGCATAAGGGCCCGGTGTTGGCTCGTTACGCCACTGGTAATACTTGCCATTTTGTCCTCGTCTTGAGATCTTACGGCGATAGTAAATCACACCAGCAGTTACAGCGACAATCGGAACAACAGCAACACATATTCCTGCTACAGCACTAGAAGACAGACCTGAATCTGGAGTTTTTTGGTCTGATACTGTAATGATGAAGAGAGACAGTCATTAGTGTCACTGAATGTGATCTATGAATCATCAGCTCTTTATAACAACTGAAGATCTGCAATGCATCTCTATTGACAACAGAAATTGATCAATAAATGAATATATTTGGGGGTCACGTGACACCTTTCAAGAAGCAGATGTGCGAGCGACGAGCTCTGCGCACTTTGCAATTTTTTTTTATTATTTTCATGTTATAATTTCGATACAACCAGTTACACATTTGCTCTTTGAGTAACAAGGCAAAGAAGTTTTAATCCTCGGGCTCTGGAGACATTAAAAGACACTTACATGTTCAGGATGAAAGCCCCAACAGGCCTAAAGACCGGGGACTTGATTTGGATGGCGAGGCAGTACATACAAATTGACTAATTGAGATTATTTTACTCTGGATAGGGGCACCTGGCAGGGTTGCCCTCTTTCCCCATTATTATTCTGTCTTGCTCTGGAACCATTAGCAGCCACGATAAAAAAGGAGGATGATTTTCCAGGGGTGATTGCGGGAGGTATGGTGCATAAGCTTCTGCTTCATGCAGATGATATTTTATTATTTGTCTCTGACCCTACTGGATATATGCTTTGCCTGCACAGGATTATTAATTCCTTTTCCAAGTTCTCAGGATACAAAGTCAATTGGTCTAAATCCGAATCTATGGCTTTGAACGCAAATTGTCCAGTAATGGCCTTCCAGCCAGGTGCCTTCCAGTGGCCCAAACAGGGCATTAAGTATTTGGGAATTGTGTTCACAGCAAATTTGTCTTATTTAGTCAGAGTTCATTTTGATCCCTTAATAAAGCAGTTTTCGAGTGATTTGAGTATGTAGGCTTCATTACATTTATCTATGATTGGGAAGGTTAATGTTATTAAAATGAATTGTATTCTAAAATGGAACTACCTTTTACAATGTAGACGTACCCATCTCTTATTTCAAGAAATTTGATAGCATAGCGAATTACTTCATTTGGAATGGTATGCGTCCCAGATTAAATTTCCATAAATGACATAGGCTGGTTGACAAAGCTGGGTTAGGCCTACCCAAGATTTTGTTTTATTATTATGCAGTTGGCCTCAGGCTTTTGGCTCATTGGTCGCTTCCACCTGAGAGAGACCCACCCTGGTTTTGTATTGAAAAGGAAGTTCTTGCCCCTATTTTACCATTGCAATGCCATTCTATCAAAATAATCTGGGAAGTTACGTCACACCCCATTATCTTGCATTTACACTCAATATGGACAAAAGTGCCAAGAGTGTTTAACTCGGATATTTATTTAAATGTAGCCTTGAGCATATGGCTGAACCCTAAACTATGTATTAATAAATTCAATTTCTGCTGGTCAGATTGGATTGTTAGGGGGGTTACTACACTCTGTGACCTGTATGGGAGTGGCATTTGAGATCTTTTGACAATTTGGTTAATCATTTTGGGATTCCCAGATCTCAATTTTATACGTATTTACAGCTGCGCCACCTATTCTGCACTGTTTTTTGGAGTGGCGTGCACTTGGGCAATAGTGAATGTTGGTTTGATGTCAGGCCACTGGAGTGTGTGTGTGTGTGTGTGTGTTGGGTGGGGAGGTAAGTAGGAATGTTCGGAGGGAAGGGTTTATGTTTGTTTTATGTGATTCCGTGTTTCTTGTTATATTTATTGGATTTGTCATTGAAATCAATAAAGATCGTTAATTACAAAAAAAGTTGGAAAAAAAGAATATATTTAAATAAATAAAATGTACAAATTGCTCTGATGAAAGAATTGCTGAGTTTATTTAAAAAGAAGTCATGGTAAAATGTATTTATTATTATGAAATCGTCCTCACCTCTGACATTAACACTGAAGCTCTTTACACTGAAGCTGCTGCTGATACTGCTGCTGATCTCTAGTTGATAAAGTCCAGAGTCTGTAGTTCTGGTGTTTGTGAGAGTGAGATCTCCAGTCTGATGGTCAATCTTCAGTCTGTCTCTGAATCTCTCAGCACCTTCATCACACGTCACATCTGTACAGCTCTTACTGGGATCTTCACTCATTTCACCTATACGAGTGTCATTGAAATACCACGTCATCACAACATCTGCCTGTTTTACAGTATCATCAGTGTGTAGAGTGACAGAATCTCCTGCAATCACCGACTTTATCTTCATTTCAGCACCAGACACTCCTGAAACACACATGAACAGTTTCTTGTTTTGGGTGAATAAACCCCACCATAGTAGAGGACAGAACTGAGGAAATAACAATTGTGCACCTAAATTACTGAACAAAGAATATTCCTTTAATATAAGACCACACATATGCAACAGCTGGTCTGATTTGATCGTAAGTATTGAAGTACATCACATGATACAAGTAAGAGTAAAGGAGAAGTCTGAGCACCTGAGTAGGAAGCTTATTGAAGCTCAACTCTGGAAAGGCATTTATAGGGGTCATGAAATGGAAAATCAAAATGTCTTTGATATTTTCACATATAAGTGGTTAATCTACAACTGTGGCCAAAATTATTGGCAGTGACATCAATTTTGTGTTTTGCAAAGTTTGCTGCTTCAGTATTTGTAGATAACTTTTTAACATGTTTCTATGGTATACTGGAAAACAGGCTTTTATTGGCAAAACCATTCAATATATGCAGAGTCAACATTTACAGTGTTGACCCTTGTTCTTCATCACCTCTGCAACTCACTCTTTGTTGCTCTTGCAGGACATTTTGACACCATTCTTTATTCATGGCAGTGTTTTTGGGCAGTATTGTGAGAGAGCCCACTCCCTTGGATGAAAAGGAATCCCACACATGGATGGTCTCAGGATGCTTAACTGTTGGTATGACACAGGACTCATAGTAGCGTTCACCTTTTCTTCTCCAGACTATCGATTTTCCAGATGTCTCAAACAGTCGGAAGGGGGCTTCAGCAGAGAAAATAACATTTTACCAGTCGTCTGCTGTCCAATCCTTGTATTTCCTGCAGAATTTCACTCTGTCCTTGATGCTTTTCTTGGAGAGAAGTGGCTTCTTTTCTGCCCTTCTTGACACCAGGCCGTTGTCCAAAAGTCTTTGCCTCACTGTGCATGCAGATGCACTCACACCAACCTGCTGCCAATATTGAGCAAGCTCTGCACTGGTGGTGACACGATTCCATAGCTTAATCCTCAGGAGGAGACGGTCCTGGCGCTTGCTGGACACTCTGGGACATCCTGAAGCCTTCTTCACTGTGGTTAAACCTCTCTCCTTGAAGTTCTTGTTGATCCGGTAAATGATTCTTTCAGGTGCAATATTCTTTGCAGCAATTTCCTTGCACGTGAGGCCATTTTGATGCAAAGCGATGATGGCTGCATATCTTTCTTTAGAGGTAACCATTGTTAACAAGAACACAATGATTGGAAGCACTTCGTCCCTCCTTTTATAGCAATCAGTCTGCTTTTATAATCCAATCAGAATGATCAAGTGATTTCACCTGACTAGTACTCGTTCATACTTTCCCAGGTGCTGCTGATATGATTAGTGAAATTATGTTAGTTGGTCATTTTGTGCCAGGACCAAAAAACAATAATCTAGAAACAACGTGAATCAACACCACAACAACTGAAGCAGAAAACTTTTCAAAACACAAAATTTGTGTCACTGCCAATACTTTTGGCCACCGCTGTACAATAAAAACGTACTGCCAGTTTCATACCTCAAAGTTAACTCCCCATATTAAAATATGAATATTTGTTTTCCACCCTTCTGAAACGCCAGAATTTAAGATCACCCAATCATGACATCAGCATTATCCTGTACACGCCCCTTAACATGCATATGTAAATCAAGCAGTTGTGCACTGAACAACTCACGTCTGTCCATCAATCACAAGTGCGATACTGCTGTGAGATCGTTTGGATAAAGTCAGAAAATATTACTTCGTTATACTCATCTAAGGTTTAATATTCCAAAACTATTTTCCACAATAACCAAAGATATATTCCTATTTTTTTTATGTAGATATTCTTTAATTGAACATTCTATCTAATTTGATGAGCCATGGGCGTCAAATCTAAATATATTTTCCTGCATCCAATTTTCATGTCTGACCTTTTTTTTAAAAATATGTTTGTTAATATTTGTTAAAGTCAAATCCGAATTTCAATTAAATTGCTCCCTTTAGCAGTCTAGAGACATTGACTTCTACAACTTTTAAGGAGTATAGGCCAGCAAGAAGGGCACATCGGGAACTTGAGGGGGAAGAAGGAATTTGCTTTGAGTTGGGTAATCCTCAAGATTTAACGTACGATCCTGCTCAGTCCCTCTCCAATGTGACAGAGTCATCAGTGTTCGTAAGTTATTTTTCATCTTTATTAGAATTTTCTGGACAAGTTATATATAATAATGTTTAATTACTATTAAGTGGCAGTATTAAGTTTTGCTTTTTTTCTCTTGATAGAATGCATCTTCTTTGAGAAAATGCCAATGAGAATTGGCGAGGGAATTTGCATGCCACTAAAAAAGGATATAAAATGAGCTGGAATGCATCAATTCATTCAGATTTTTTCTTCGGAGCCAAGCGGTTGTGTATCAGCAAGCTGAATCCCACTGCTGTTCCATTCACGTCTTACGAGAAGCGATTTGCTGTTGTATATCCTCAACAGCGGTTACGCCGCTCGGGTTGATGCATATGAGACCGCTTCAGCACTGGCTTCAGCCTCAAGTCCCGAGGAGCTGGCTGTAAAACTCGCCCTTTGGAGGCTATTGCCGATGATCCAGGGCAAGCACGTGTTGATCCAGATGGACAACACAGTGACAGTAGCGTATATAAAACCGCCAAGGCAGCTTACTTTCTCATCACATTTCACAACTCACCCGTCATCTCTCAGGTCTCAGGTCGCTGCAGGACAATCACACTCCAGGCAACCTCAATGCTGCAGCGGACACACTTTTGTGGCAGATTATGCTCAGGGGAGAGTGGGGACTCCAGGTGGTCAAGCTGATTTTGAGTTGATTTGGCAAATCACAGGTAGACCTGTTCGCTTCCCGGGAATCCTCCCACTGCCTGCTCTGTTATTCCCTGATGGGAGCTCCCCTCGGGACAGACGTGCTGGCACACAGCTGGCCCCGGGGGCTGCGCAAATATCCATTCCTCCCAATGAGCCTACTTGCACAGACCCAGTGCAAGGTCAGGGAGGACGAGGAACAATTCACCCTTGTGGTGCTGTACTGGCCCACCCAGACTTGATTCTCGGACCTCACGCTTCTCGCAACAGCACCTCCCTGGCAAATTCTCATGAGGAAGGACCTTCTTTCTCAGGGACAAGGCACCATCTGGCACCCACGCCCAGACTTCAGGAATCTCCACGTCTGGTCCCTGGATGGGATGTGGAAGACTTAAAGGGTGACTTCAGGATTTAGCATTAAGCTTTGTATCAGTAGAAAACCAGTAGTATTTTCTAATTACCGAGCTCCCCCCCCCTCATATCCCCCTGAGACGAGAGATTTATTTATTTTTAGTCTGGAAAAAATCCTCCAATGATGCAAAAATCGTCATTTTGCGTCATCGGAGGATTTTTGGTCCAGAGGCTTAAAACTACAGCCAGTATTCTGCATGTTTTCACCACGCCCATATGGAGCGGGATCTCACTCACAGAATGTGAAGACAGTGTCAGCCATCTTTCTGTAGAAGCTAAGAAAACAGGCTCTTTGCTCTGTGTAGAAAGTTTGTATACAAGTAGACTAATCACGATGGCGGAATGTAGTTTTGAAGTTGAAATGGCAGAAGGATTTCGAAGATCTGTTGCGAGAATCTGATGCTCGCGCTACCCGTACGTGCCGCAATACAGCGATGAACAGAGGCTGGAGCAGCTGCTGTAGCAGGGGAGCAAAACCTGCTTGGCAGGCAGGAGGAAGAGAGTGTTAAATTATATTCAGACTCGAGTTGGGGCGGACTGGTGGTGTCAGTGCTCTCGCTGTGCGCCTATGGAAACAGATAGAGAGTCCTATTGCTGTTGCGAATTTCAGCGATACTGGACGAAATCGCTGAATCCGCTGATGAAACTGCACCGATAACATGAGCATGTATAACTGAGCACCCAAGTTTTGTATCACACATGGACAGGGGAGTCCTGGAAACATATTTTAGGATTCCGAAGATAAATTGGAAACGCCAGCCGAAGCCCGCAGGGACAAACGGACGGCTTAGTGTAAAGTGAGTATTTTGTTTGTTTTTCTTTTTGTTACTAAGACGTCATGTGCAGAGTTTGGACACCCGGAATTATAATGTTCTTCCCGCGTAGTCAGTCAATTTATCAACTAACTCACGATTTATAGAGTCACGATGTACCATAGTTGTATCATATTTTCAGATACTGCCGCCTGTAACCGGTAGGCGTGGTTTGGGAGTGGCCTCGTAAGGGCAGCAAAGCAAGTGCATTCTGGGAGTTGTTGTCTTTCAGCCACATGTGTAAAAAATACATTTTCTGCCTTTTCTCAGTCTAGAATGCTTCAAATTCAAAAATAATTTCACATTTATACTATATAAATGACCAATTTTAAATACACATTCATCTTCCCAGAGGTGAAGTATCCCTTTAAGTGGTCTACCGTCCGCGGTGGTAAACATGATCACTCAGGCCAGGGCTCCCTCCTCAAGGCAGCTTGACGCTCTGAAAAGGTGTGTGTTCGCAAACTGGTGTTCTTCCCATAGTGAAGACCCCCAAAGGTGCGCAGTTAGGTCAGTGCTTTCCTTCCTGCAGGAGATGTTGGAGGGGTGGGTGTCCCCCTCCACCTTGAAGGTGTATGTATCTGCTAAAGCGGTGCACCATGACGCAGTTGCTCCAATGCTAGATACGTACCCCCAATGACTAAAAGTCGTATAGTTATAGGGGGGCCCCCCATAACTATACGACTTTTGGTGCCCCCAATAACTATATGACTCCTGGTGGGGGAGGCTATATAACACAATTCAGCTGTTGTGTGAGTGACAGAAGGGGAATGTCTTGGGTAATATCATAATCTCCGTTCCCTGATGGAGGGAACAAGACATTGTGTTCCTCTTGCCACAATGCTGTACTACTCGCTGAAATGTCCGGGACCATGTCTCGGCTCCTCAGAACAACAGCACTTATGTTGCATGAACAGATGTTCACACACAGAACATTTAGAGGACATGCCAGCAGGTACCTGGATCCAGCTATTGTCTACATATGGAAGGAGCAGAAAGATGTCTTGGAACACCTGAGCCAAGGTGACAAGGTCATAGTTGGTGGGGATATGAGAACAGACTCACCAGGTAATAAATTAAAAAAAAAGTGATCCAAAAAATTGCATTCATTGTAATTCTATTATGTTGATGTTGCATTTTTTCAATAAATTGTTAGCTTCCACTGAATGGGTATTAACATTTTTAGGCCATTCTGCAAAATATGGGAGCTTCACCATGATGCACCTGCAGAGTAACATATTAACCATACTGGACATTCAGCTAGTGCAGTTGACTTTGACCCCAAACATTACACAGTCACATAGTGCAAGCACATGGTTATGTATTAAGGGAATTGGTGCTTCTCAATAAGCTCCCAAATTCAGTAGTCCAGGCACTGATCAGGTAATCAAATGCAAATTGGACACTATTAATTGTGGAGGCACTTGTCAAGGTAATAATCAAATATAATCTAAAACCTCACTGTTGTTTCTTTCCTGCCTGGTTTATTTATTGTGCATATTTTTACTAGTGAAATGAGATTATTGGCAGCTACCATATGGAGGGGGAGGGTCTAAAAAAAAAGCCCAGACCTTTTAGAGGCAAAAGGTGTGATGCTAAACTGCATCATTTCTGACCGACACCCTCAGATCCAGAAATCTCTGAAGGAGCACAAAATGACAGTTCAACGATGTCTGGCATCTGGAGAAAGATAATAAACTAGTCTTAACAATATGAACCTATGACCATTTTTTTCTGCATGTCTGCTTTTAAATCATAACTACACTGAAATTGTTTGTCCCTAGATTGATGTATGTCTAGGTTTTCCATAGAAGTTGGATAAAATTGCCAGAGACAAGGACTGTCTGTTACTCAAAAGATGACAGTGGAGCATAAAGAACCACGTTTACTGGACTGCCACATCATCTAAATACGGCACAGAGAAAGTAGCGATATATACAGTAATATACAATTATTGTTCATCACACCATCTGCACTTTGAACTTAAAACCCCAAATAAAGAAGAAATAAAAGAGTCAATATAATGAGAAACTGTGTGACTGGATTAGAGAAAGAGATTATATTTATATGTGAATTCATATACAGGTAAAGTGAAGATTATTTGATCAAATTTGGTTTTAAACACTTAAACAATTAAATGACTCACCAGGTTTGACAGTAACAGTGACAGTGAATATCTTTTCTTTTCTGATGGCATTGATGATCCATAGTATATAAACTCCAGAGTCTGTAATTCTGATGTTCATGATGGTGAGAGATCCAGTCTGATTGTTCAGCTTCAGTCTGTCTCTGAATCTCTCTTTATAACCACCTGCACACTTCATATCTGTACAGAACTTACTGAGATCTCCGTTGATTTGAGCTATGATATTGAGATTAAAATACCATTCAATTAAATTGGATTTGTAATTTTGTAATCCAGTAACAGCAGTGCGTAAAGTAAGAGAATCTCCGTCCATCACTGACACAGACGTCTTCATTTCATCATCACCAAACACACCTGGAGACACAAATGAACAGTCACTCTTCAAGATGCACAACAGGAAAACACTGTGAAAACTATTATTTTACAGGTGCACGCAACACAATCCACATCACATTCACACTGTATATCCCCTCCACACACACACACACAACACAATCCACATCACATTCACACTGTATATCCCCTCATACATACAATCTGTACAAACAGCTGCATTTTTAGGGGATTTTCTTCAGTGCATCTTGATAAAAACATTTCACCAGGTAACCTAAAACAATGTGCATCATACACTATATGGCCAAAAATATGTGGACACCCCTTCTAATAAAAGAGTTTGGTTACTCCGTTAACACCAGTGAAGGTAAACCATAATTCTACTCCAAACAATGGCATAGGGCATATGTGCTTCCAAATGTATGGCAACAGTTTGGAGAGAGTGTTTTTGTATTTTAGCATGAAAATGCCCCCGTGCACAAAGTCCAGATCTGAACCCATCTGAACACCTTTGTGGTGAACTGGAATGCCAACTGAAAGCCAGCCATCGCCCAACATCAGTGCCGAACCTCAAAAATGCACTTGTGTCTGTTAATGGGAGCAAATTCCCCTCCCATTTTTTAAGATTTAGATTATTTTTTAATATATTTTTCAGATGGTCACATATCACACCCCATGCCAAATTTCCACCTTATATCGATGTTAAATTAACGATCTGGAACAATTTCACCGTGACAACATCTGACCAGCTTAAATACGGGACAAATCACGCCATTTTCATCTTGAAATACAGAACAATAATTTTACGGGACGGGCGGCAACCCTAAATCTCTGTGACATTCATATGGGCCAACACGGAACCAACATACAAACACATTTGCGGTCATCATATGAAGCTGTGTCACTTTGTGGATGTTTTATCATTAATAGAAATAATGTAACAATGTCTTACCATCATCGAGCAAAAAACACACAAAGAGCAAACAAAAGACGACCTTCATCATCGGATGTTCTGGAGAAAAATCTCCATTGGCGTCTGCGGCTTCGATCTGTTAACAAAATAATTTGTTCCATGTAAGAAATGCAACAATACGAATACATAAAACAGTAACATTCCCACTTGAAACAACAATGCAAGTTAATAATAAATAAATAAAACTGACAATAGGCTCCATCCTCGTTTGATCCGTGATATTCACATGCTGATGATAGTGAAAGCAACGCCCCGGTCCTCTGCTCGTCTGCTGTCGCTCTAACGTTATTGATAGACTGCACAACTGAAATCTGATCACAGATGAGCTACTGATTGCCAGTGAAACAAATAAATAATTCTGATTTAACAATGAATCTTTTGTTTAGCCTCTAATGAACATTCTGCAGGGGAGAGAGCTTTCATATAAACTACAGCTGTGCTTAATGCATTATATCATGAACAAGACAAACAATATATTAAGACAATTTCTGGTATATTATCCAATTTAATCAGAAATCAGTTTACTTGCTGCTAAAAATGAGCATTCTGGGCGGGGAAGTGTTATAAACTGCATCGATACGATAGAGGGAATTCATCGCAACATGCAGATATAATTATTAAAATTGTGCTCAATACCCGCAAATGAACGAACATTCATTATTTATATTTGAATCAGGACTTCCGGTCAGACAAGTCAAATGATCTTAAACCCTCTCGTTCAAAACTACATAAAGCGGCTCCTACTGTATATATAGTGTGACTTAATGTTATATGACACCGTATAGCTTAAATCAGATACTGTAAGTTGCACACATGATGGAAAATAGGAGAATACGTGCAGGCCCGTCGCGACAAGGCAGGCAAACCAAGCAATTGCTTGGGGCCCCGAGCTGGACTGGGGCCCCAAGACAACGACCGGTTAAGAATAAAATGCAACGACAAACTGTGAGCGCCCCTTTGACAGTCAATGCAGTAAAGTGCAATGACACTGTTATCGGAATCCCCCTCAAGGGCCCTCTCAGTAGTCGCTGACAGTCATAGGCTGACAGCAGCGCCAACCACGTTATCTCTGCTGCCGGCAAAATACAAACCTCCTCGTCGGCAGTCATGAAGCGGAACTATCCCTCAGGAAGTCAAAAAAGAAAGAAGAGAAAGGATGAGGAGGATAAGAAGAAACAAGATAGTGGTAAGTGATAAATTACACTGGATAAAAATAGCTCTACTTGTTGTCTTGTCAAGTGGTGTAATTTTGCAGCAGGTAACGACGTAAGGCTAGCAAAAATATGTTTATGTGTTAGCTAACGTTACCTGCCTGACGGTAAATGCTGCTTAGTTGTAACGAACAGTTAGTTAGTGCAACTTTTTTTTTAACGTACGGAATATATGGTTACATACTGTAATATCTATGTTTTTTTAACGGGATAAGGAAGATGCAGATCTGTTCCAGAATCACTGTTTATCGTATTTAATGACATGACATTGCTATAGCTTTGTAATAGGTTTTAATGAAAGTGGCATAGCATGCTAACTATTCCACCGTGATAATCTATATGATGACATAATTTTTATAAGTTATCAATGGATCTTGAACAGTTACTTTATTCTGTGTGGCAATTTTTACTCTGTTACATTTTGATTAAATACAGTATCAGGACAACAAACATGTTTTACGTTTATTATCTATTTAACAAGGTATTATAGTCATCTGTTGCAACTTTATAATAACCACCCAGATAATGTTTATAGTTTATAGACAGTTTACAAACCAACTAGTAACCCTTAAAAAAGTGTTAGGAATATCTCCATGTCCATTTTGCTTGGGGCCCCCAAATTCCTTCAAACGGCCCTGAATACGTGAATGAACTTGCGCGGGGTGCGGTTGAGGAAATTTTCCGGACAAACACATTTGTGGTCATTATATGAAGCTGTGTCAGTTTGTGAATGTTTTATCATTAATATGAAGAATGTAACAATGTCTTACCATCATCGAGCAAAAAACACAACGCGTGCAAATAAAAGTGGACGTTCATTTGTATCCGATGTTCGGAAAATATGGAAATAAGTGAACCGTTATGTTGTCCAAAATGGCGAGTTTTTTTTTTTTTTTTTTTAATTGACAGCATTTGCAGTTACAAACAACACGTACAAATACATACATAAATAAACTATACATAAATAAATAAAGTACATACATAAATAAAATCCAGTGGGGTCTGCAAAGTCCAGCAAGGCTAACAAGCAATTCATAGCATCACTTACAGTTATGAGTTCCAATTTCATTCAGCCACGTGATGTCACAAGTTTTGAATATATCTGCACAGTCTTCAGAGCTTTACAGTTCTTTGAATATCTTATGGAGTCCAAGTATTCATTGACTTCACTCTCAAAAACAGGAAAGAAGGGTTTAGAGCCCCTGAACTTACATTTATGGATGTGATAGTTAGCGTGTAGAAATAAAAGATTAATAATGAAATACTTTCCTTCCTTGTCCATCTTAAGGTCGACCACACCAAAGAAAACGTCTTTAAAGCAAAATGAGAAATCCGTAACAAAAAAGGTTTGGATAAATTCAAGTACATTTGACCAGAATGTTTCTGTGTATGAACATTTCCAAAATAAATGGCAAATATCTTCATCTGACCTTTTACAGAAAGAGCATTCAGATTCAATATCTGGTTTATACCGCTTAAGCACACACTTTACTGGGTAGAATCTGTGAATTAATTTAAACGTAACTTCTCTCACTTTATTAGTAAGCATATATTTGAGAGGTAAAGACCAAACGTTTTTCCAAGGGACATTCTCTATTAACCTGTTCCAATATGGGATTATATAAGGAATAGTAACAATATCCCTTTGGTATAAAGTCCTAATAGTTTTATTTTTCATCTGGTGCACTGCAGAAAAGCACAAACTCCCCACAGCAGTATCAGATAAACCCATATTGTGAGTCAGTGGCCATGGGAAATTAATGCCTCCCAGCAGCATTCTGATACCAGAAGGAATTGCATCAAAGACAATTGCATACTCCTTAACCGAAACAGGAATTTGAAATTTCTGCAAGAAATCTGCATAACTGTACAGTCTGCCACTTGTGTCATAGAGTTGGCCAA
Source organism: Moxostoma hubbsi (assembly GCA_032164185.1). NCBI lineage: Eukaryota > Metazoa > Chordata > Actinopteri > Cypriniformes > Catostomidae > Moxostoma > Moxostoma hubbsi. The sequence continues at coordinate 23,150,263 of JAVLUX010000048.1, forward strand.
CAAGTACAATATTATTCCTGTACCAGTTTTAAAAAAATAAAGATTTGTTTTTGTAGAGAATGTCCTTATTATTCCAAATGTAATAACGATGAGGTGAGAAGTTATGCTTAAACAAGAGAGACCAAGCCAAAAGCATGTGTTTATGAAAATTGGACAGTTTAATTGGGATTTTGCTAATATTATAATTGCATAATAACAGAAAATTCAAGCCACCGATTTTAGAGAAAATATAGTTTGGAATAAAGTTCCAAAGTGATGTTGGATTGTTAAAGAATTGTCTGATCCAGTTGATTTTGAAGGTATTGCTTAAAGTTGTGAAGTCCAAAAAGTTTAAGCCCCCATACTGATGTGTTCATCATTACAGACTTTTTGACATAATGAGTTTTGTTTTTCCACACGAAATTAAACAACATATCGTCAATTCTTTTCGATACCCCACAATCAACATCCAAAGAGGCCGCCAAATAAGCAAGTCTGGAAATTCCCTCTGCTTTTGTCAGTAATACTCTTCCTCTCAAGGATAAGTCTCTTTGTAGCCAAGAGTTTAACTTTTTTTTTGTTTTTTCAATGATTGGGCTAAAATTTAATGGACTTCTTATATTTTGGTCTTTAGTTATTATTGTTCCCAGGTATGTAACCCGATCCTTCACAAGAATGCCACATATGTTTGAAACATCACAATCTTTAACTGCCATTAGTTCACATTTGTTTAAGTTTAATTTGAGACCTGAAGCTTGTGAAAATCCTCTGATCAACTCTATCGCAAGGGGAATCTGGGATGCATTTCTCAGGAAGATGGTGGTGTCATCAGCCAGCTGACTAAGGATGATACTTCTTTCAGCCAATGTTATCCCTTCCAAGGCACTGTTAGAGACATGTAGAGCTAAGATTTGAGAGGCGATCAAAAACAAGTATGGGGAGATTGGGCACCCTTGTTTGATTCCACGAGACACTTTGAATCTAGGGGAAGTACCGAATTTCAATTTTATTGCACTACTACCATTTGTATACAGGGTCCTGACAGTTCTGCAAAAGCCATGTCCAAATCCAAATTTTTATGAGTGCTTGCAGGACAAAACCATGTTCAAGTGAGTCAAACGCTTTATAAAAATCAAGGAACAGAATGAAGCTGTTGTCAGTGATGAGCTCATTATAATCCAATAAATCTAGCACTAATCTGATGTTATTTGCAATATGTCGTTTCCTCATGAACCCAGATTGTGATTCATCTATAATAGAGTCTAACACTTCTTTAAGTCTATTAGCGAAAACTAGTGCAAAAATGTTGTAATCGTTATTTAAGAGAGTGATAGGACGCCAATTCTCTAGACAGTTTATGTCCTTTTCTGGTTTTGGAATCAATGTGATGACACCCTGTGTCATAGTTGTTGGAAGTGCTTCTTTCTCTAAGCTCTCTGAGAAAACTTTTACTAGAAAGGGGGTTCATCAAACATTTTGTATAATTCAGCAGTTATGCCATCACACCCTGTTGTTTTTGAGATTTTTGATCGCCTTCAACACCTCCTCTTGGGTAATGCTATCATCACAATAGTCTCTATCTTCTGGGGATATAGTTCTACAATGGCTAATAGAGGCCATAAATGATTTAGTTGTTACCTCACAGTAATTAGATGTGTATAAATTGTTATAGAAAGCAGTGGATGGCTAACTCTTTTGGATCTTCAATAATTTTTCCCTCCACTTTAATTTGATCTACAGTAGCCAGTACATTTTTACTCTATTCAAGTCTAAAGAAGTAGGCTGAGTTTTGTTCACCCTCTTCCATCCATCGTTTTCTTGACCTTATGTAGGCTCCCTTAGCTTTTGATTTATAAATGTCATCTAATTTATTTTGTAATTTCATATATTCACATCTTTCCTCATTAGATAGAGACTCTTTTTGAGAAAGAAATGCTAGATTCTCAATAACCTCGTCTTCAACTGCTTGTCTGTTCTTGGCCAAATCACCACCAAATTTCCTGAGAAACTTCCCCAACTCATATTTTAGAAGCTCCCAATTCGTCCCATAATCTTTCTGAGAGTCTGCTTTAATCCAAACGTTTTCAATCAGTTCTTTAACTCTTTGTTTGACCTGCTTATGTTCAAGGAGGGAACAATTAAGTTTCCAAAATGAAGCTCTGGGGCAAGAGGACTGATCCGAGGACAGAGTTATTGAGAGGTAGATCGCTTTATGATCGGTCAATGGAGTGTTACTGATATTGACTGAAATGCTGTTCCTCGTTAAACATCTGGAAACTAACCAGTAGTCAATTCTGGATTGTCTTGAGCAGTCTTTATTGGACCAGGTATACTGTCTGTCGTTTGGAAACTGTTCCCTCCAAACATCAACCAGGTCAAATTTATCCATGAGACAATTTAATACAGAGTTAGGAGACCCGGACCTCCTTGGTGGCCATCTGTCTAACATATTATTCATCGCTATATTAAAATCCCCTCCCATAATTAAAGAGACGTAAGGGTATTTGTTCAACCAATGGGATATTCTATCCTCTATGGTATCAAGAAGCATGTTATTCTCCACAGAACAGTTGTATCCATATATGTTTATAATGAGTATGGTATGATCATTTTTAGTAATTACCATTATGAGAAAATTAAATGGCGAGTGAGATCTGATCCCGGAACTGAGCGGTTATGACACGCTGATCTTTTATTTATTTTTAATGCCAGTTACATTATAATCAATAAATGTTATGACACAGATGCATTTTTATTTACAATTTTTTTTAAAACAAGAAGTAACTCAATATAATGTTTCATTTCTAACATAAATAACAAAAAATTGGGTTTTCCTATAGCACATTTTTGTTTATGCATATTTCCCCATAATCAGACAAAGACTGACAATAAAATACACATTTGTTAGTAATCTTTGTATATCAAAATTAAAAAATGTAACAATTTGTATTTGTCAACTGTTATGCCTCCAATCACAAAGTGGATCACGAAATACTGTTTTCACACAGTCAATCTCTAAATTAGCATTTCATTTTCTTATATCCTTTTGCCAAAGTTATCAGGGCAGGGGACTTTATTACTGTGTTTGATGAGACATCGATAGACGACCTCCTAAAAGTAGACCTGGTCTTTCTAGTGAACTGGATAATGTGTGTTCAACATTAGGCCTTATTGATGTGTGGAGATATAAGAATCCAGACAAGAAGGAATAGACATGAAATCTTCTCCTCATTCCCGTATTGACTATTAGTGTCTAGTGACGTAACTAATAATGTGGCTTCTGTTCTGACAGAACCCTCCATAATGACGGATCATAAAGGAATATTTACATTACTAAATATGGTGCAAGTGTAATAGTTACTGTAACAGTTACTCTTTTGACCTTGACCTATCCACTGAACTTCAGAACACCGGGTAAAATAACATCTCACAGTCTGTGAAACACAATAATCAGTCCATAGAAACGTGTGTATGAACGTCCTTTTGTGGCGTCCAATGTAGAAGAATGTACATGTGCTAGTCACTGAATGTTATAAGTAGTGCAATAATAAGTGGTGCAAAAATCAGTGGATAAATGATGAGAATTACCAATGGGATCCACTTGTAACAGAAGGAAGTCACAAATCTGGTGATGAATTGTAGAATCTCTTCTTCTCCTCTTCTATCATTCACTGGGTGGCCGCCATCTAAGTATTTCCTATCCAATCACAAAAAACAAAACAATCAAAAACAATTAACATGACCTTTTTTTAAACAGAACATGTCTCTTACACATTTATCCTCAACCCATTTAAAATAACTTAAACTTAACTATTTCAATGCTTTTAACTCAGTACATGTAACATACATGAATATGTGATCATGTGCGATTTAGCTTTTAAGTGCCTTAAATGGAAAATCACGTTACACTGTGCACCACTTTTTAACACTTAATGCACATAAATCACGCATAAAACGTTTCAGAACAACAATTCAATGAAATGAACACAATATTATTTAGAAACTCACCAAATTCGGGGGGCTTCAAATGCATGAACGTCGGATTTTACAGGGGTTCACAATCAGCAACAATCACCACCCTAAAATTGACCCGATATGATTAATGAAATGGTTTACAACATAATATATAATATTATTAGAGTATATTAAACTTAAACGATGATTTTAATATTTGTCTTCAGCGTGTTTTTGTCTGCTTCCGAGTTTCGTCGCTTCAGTACTTCCGTGTCTCAAAAAATAAAATAAACATTAAAAATAAAATAAACATTAAAAAAAAAAAATCACGTCCGCGTCTCATTTTGATGACGTCACACACAGTTTTCGCTGCAGCCTGCCTGTGCGTTTACACAAGGATGATTTCGGGCAAGATGGCGGACCCGGCAAGCATTCGTCTTTGAGCTCTCCCTTAACTGCCCCGAAATGTTATTGTTTACACAAGATTAAAAACGATAAAGTGAACATTCAAAGAAGTGATTGGAACATCTCTAATTATTAATTAGAACCTAAAAATACTTTGAAGCTGACATGCCGAACGACTGATCCCAGCCCAGCTGCAACCTCAGGACAAGGAAACATGAAGGAGCACGATTATTCGCAGATTGATGTTACAACCAGCAAAAATCTTCCCCTGTTACTCCATCGAAGATGTCGGCACCACCTTCCAAAGTAATAACATCACAGGGATCGACTGCAGTCTCAAATGCGATTATTGTTGAAGCTTTAGAAAAGCTAACATTAAAAATGGACAACTTCGGTGACCAGTTGAGAGAAAATTCAGTCATGGTGGCCAGTATAACCAGACTAGTAGAGATGAATGCCGCTGAGATTAAAGAGTGCAAAGTTAAGATATAATAGAAAAGAGACGCCCCGTCTCATCAAGGAAAACGAGGAGCTGAAAGAAAACGTACCGGAGTTGGAGCGGTACAAGAAGCGCTGGAACCTCAAAATACATGGTTTAAAAGAAAAAGACGACGAAAACACCCGAGACACTGTCATGAATATGCTGTCCAACATAGCGCCGCAGTGGAATACATCTGTGGATACTGTGGTTGATACTGTTCACCGCAATGGGGTGAAAAGAGGAAGAGAGACAACGTCAGGTCATCACCCAGTTCACCATGAGATATCACCGAGATACCATCTGGAAGCATTATTTATTTATGTTATGTACTTTAGTTTCTCATCCTTTATTCTTGTCTGTTGTCTGGATAAGAAATGTTTGCTACTGTACCAGGTCATTTATGTTTGTAATGTACCTTTCTAACTGGTCAATAAAGGTATAAAAATAAAATAAACTTTAGTGGATGCCTTTAGACTGCAGCTGTGTCTCGCTTTCAATGTCATTTAAAAGAAACGTCATGACGTCATTCGTAGGTTGCTATGACAGCACGTACGGCGTCAGATCTGAGGGGTGTATTTCTGAGCTGATGTTTGGGAGAGTGAACGAGCAAAGAAATGAGTTTTGCGGCTGTACTTTTGGTGTTTTGTTTATTTTTTTTGGAGGAATTTGTGCGTTTTATCAGTCAACAGACACATTTGTAGACAAAAAAGAAGAACGAGTGCAATTTTGATCAGTTATATCCGTCGGCGATTTAATCAAATCAAATCACTTTATTGTCACACTACTGTGTACACGAGTGCAACAGCAGGTGAAATTCTTGTGTGCAGTTCCGTGTAACAATGCAGTAATGACAGTGACAATAACAACATATTTACACAAAACAATTTACATAACAAATGTACACAATACACACAATGTAGAATACACATACACTAGATACAGGTATAAATATATATAAACACTAATTGAATGGGACAATATATTGACAGAGTGATGATTAATAAAGTGCAGTGCTGATTGATGATCGTGAGAGATCATGTGTTCAAAAGTCTTATTGCTTGTGGGAAGAAGCTGTCATGTAGTCGGGTGGTGCGGGTCCTGATGCTGCGATACCGCCTGCCTGATGGAAGCAGTGAGAGCAGCCCATGACTCGGGTGGCTGGAGTCTTTGATAATCCTCCGAGCTTTCTTCACACACCGTCTGTTATATATATCCTGGAGGGAGGGAAGCTCACCTCCGATGATGTTTCTGGCCGTTCGCACCACCCTTTGCAGGTCTTTGCGGTTGTGGGCGGTGCTATTGCCGTACCAGGCGGTGATGCAGCCAGTCAGGATGCTCTCTACGGTGCTGGTGTAGAACCGTGTGAGGATGTGGTGGTTCATTCCAAACTTCCTCAGCCGTCTCAGGAAGAAGAGGCGCTGGTGAGCCTTCTTCACAACGGCCTCAGTGTGGACGGACCATGTGAGTTCCTCAGTAATGTGGACACCGAGGAACTTGAAGCTGCTGACTCTCTCCACTGGTGCTCCATTAATGGTGATGGGGCTGTGTTCTCTGTCTTTCCTCCTGAAGTCCACCACAAGCTCCTTGGTTTTACTGACGTTGAGGGAGAGGTTGTGCTCCTGACACCAGCGCGTCAGAGTGTGCACCTCCTCTCTGTAGGCTGTTTCATCATTGTCAGTGATCAGACCTACAACCGTCGTATCGTCAGCAAACTTAATGATGGCATTGGAGCTATGTGTCGCCACACAGTCATGTGTGTAAAGGGAATACAGGAGTGGGCTGAGAACACAGCCCTGCGGGGCTCCAGTGTTGAGGGTCAGTGATGAGGAGATGTTGCTGCCCATTCTAACCACCTGACGTCTGCCTGACAGGAAATCCAGGATCCAGCTGCACAGAGAGCTGTTTAAGCCCAGAGCCCGGAGTTTCTCATCAAGCTTGGAGGGCACTATGGTATTAAATGCTGAGCTGTAGTCTACAAACAGCATTCTCACATATGTGTTCCTTTCTTCCAGGTGGGAGAGAGCAGTGTGTATTGTAGATGCAATAGCATCATCAGTGGAGCGGTTGTTGCGGTAGGCAAACTGCAATGGGTCCAAAGAGGTGGGCAGAACAGAGCAGATGTGATCTCTGATCAACCTCTCGAAGCATTTGCTGATGATGGGGGTGAGGGCAACAGGACGCCAGTCATTTAAGCAGGTGATTTTGGCTTGCTTCGGTACAGGCACAATGGTTGATGTTTTGAAGCATGTGGGGACTACAGACAGGGAGAGGGACAGGTTGAAAATGTCCGTAAAAACACCAGCCAGTTGGTTCGCGCACGCTCTGATGATGCGGCCCGAAATGCCGTCTGGACCCGCGGCTTTGCGAATGTTCACCCGTCGAAAGGATCGGGTTACATCCGCAACAGAGACGGAGAGTGAACCATCAACTGTAGTATCGGCCGCGAGTGCTCTCTCCGTGAGGGCGGTGTTGTTGTTGTCCTCGAAACGAGCATAAAATGTATTAAGCTCGTCCGGGAGAGAGGCATCGGTGATCATGGCGGAGTTTTTATTCTGTTTATAGTCCGTAATGATGTTAATTCCCTGCCACATACTTCTGGAGTCAGTGGTGTTGAACTGACCTTCAATTTTGTGCCTGTACTGGCGTTTGGCTGTGCTGATGGATTTACGGAGGGCATAACTGGCTTGTTTACGCTCCTCCGCGTTCCCGGAATTAAAAGCGGTGGTCCGCGCAGTAAGTGCCGCGCGAACATCGCCGTTAACCCATGGTTTCTGGTTGGGGAAGATCCGTATTGTTTTGGTTGGAACAACATCCTCTGCACACTTCCTGATGAAACACGTTACGCTATCAGCGTAAACCTCGATGTCGTCATCGGAGGCAGACCGGAACATCTCCCAGTCCGCGTGATCAAAACAGTCCTGTAGCGCAGAGTCTGATTGGTCCGACCAGCACTGGATCGTCCTGAGGGCGGGTGATTCCCGTTTCAGTTTCTGCCTGTAAGCGGGCAGAAGCAGAACGGAAGAGTGGTCCGATTTGCCAAATGGTGGGCGGGGGAGGGATTTGTAGCCATCCCGGAAAGGAGAATAGCAGTGATCCAAAACCCGGTCCCCTCGTGTGTTGAAGTTGATGTGTTGGTGGAATTTTGGTGCTATTGTTTTAAAATTGGCTTTGTTGAAGTCCCCGGCAACAATGAACGCGGCCTCAGGGTGCGCGGTTTCCTGCTCACTTATACTCCCATACAGTTCCTTGAGTGCCCAGTCTGTGTCGGCTTGTGGGGGGATGTACACAGCTGTGATGATGACCGCTGTGAATTCCCTCGGTAGCCAAAATGGTCGACACAGAAGCATGAGAAATTCCAGATCAGGAGAGCAGAAAGACCTGATAAAATGTACATTCCTCTGATCACACCATGATTTGTTGATCATAAAACATACACCACCACCTCTGCTTTTACCAGAGAGGTCTTTCGCTCTGTCCGCTCGGTGCACGGAGAAACCCGTGGGTTCGATGGCCGAGTCTGGAATCTCCACGGACAACCAGGTTTCCGTAAGACAGATAACACAGCAATCTCTCGTCTCTCGTTGGAAAGAGATCCGCGCTCTCAGCTCGCATAGCTTGTTGTCCAGAGACTGAAAATTTGCCAGTAGTATACTGGGTAGCGGGGGGCGATTTGCGCGACGTCTTACTCTGATGAGAACGCCGGCTCTTTTTCTAAAGTTTGGATTAATGTACAGATTTTGCTCTTTTGGATAGAAATTGATACTTTAATTCACCAAGCATTCAACTGATTACTATGTATATTCAGGATATTAATAATGTGAAAAACTTCGTCGAGATTTCTTATCATGAATTCCTCCATGTGCGGCAATGACAGCTTTACAGATCCTTGTTATTCTAGCTGTCAGTTTGTCCAGATACTCAGGTGACCTTTCACCCCACACTTCCTGTAGCACTTGACCTTTCACCCCACACTTCCTGTAGCACTTGCCATAGATGTGACTGTCTTATCGGGCACTTCTCACACAACTTACAGTCTAGCTGATCCCACAAAAGCTCAATGGGGTTCAGATCCGTAACACTTTTTTCCAATTATCTGTTGCCCAATGTCTGTGTTTCTTTGCCCACTCAAACCTTTTCTTTTTGTTTTTCTGTTTCAAAAGTGGCTTTTTCTTTGCTATTCTTCCCATAAGAGTCTTCTCTTTACTGTTGTACATGAAACTGGTGTTTAGCGGGTAGAATTCAATGACGCTGTCAGCGGAGGACATGTGAGGTGTCTATTTCTCAAACTAGAGACTCTGATGTACTTATCCTCTTGTTTAGTTGTACATCTGGTCTTCCACATCTCTTTCTGTCCTTGTTAGAGACAGTTGTCCTTTGTCTTTGAAGACTGTAGTTACACCTTTGTAGGAAATCTTCCTTTTCTTTTTGGCAATTTCAAGCATTGTATAGCCTTCATTCCTCAAAACAATGATTGAAAACCTGACCCTAAATAAGGCAAAATGTGCCTACAGACAGACAACTCTGAATTTCTTCAGATATACATTCTCAGATGGGTTTTCACCGGAACCTAATAAGAGCCTCAGCAGTGAAACGGTCATGAGTTATTTTGACCTGAATAAAAGAACTGAGCTTGCTGTGGACGTAAGTCCAGTTGGTCTAGGGCAGTGGTTGGTAACCTGTGGCTCTATAGGTCTATCACCATTTATCAACATCTGATTGATACAAATAATATCAGTTTCAAGCAGAGAACGCAGGTGGGATTGCAAAGTAAATTATAATTAATTTGTCTCTTAATTTGTTTTAGAGCATACCAAAGTCGGTAACAAGTCAGTTTTTTTCCGTCCGTGGTGCATTTGCAGTGCCAAGGGCAAGTCTCACGACACCAATCCATGGCCAAAACCACAACGTTTCTATGGTAACGCTCGCACTCAGTTTCAAACAGCTAGCTAGCTAGTTTATGGAGATGGTGAAAATAACGATTGTGGATCATCGAATATTCCAAAGTAATTTGACTGAAACATACTTTTATTGAAAATTCTGGTGTTCTGCTGTGTCTGATTTGCACTGAACATATTTCCTAATTTACAAAATCTAATGTTATGAGACATTTAGATTTTGCGGCAAAGTACCTGGTGGGAGAGAGCCGAAGGAAGGCGTGTGCGGAGCTCCAGCGTAAACTGCAAGCTGGCCAGCAGCAGCTGCAAACGTGGACAGGGGCATCTGGAAGCCTGAATGCTGCCAGTTTTGCTGACTCATTGGAGATTGTAAGACAAGGAAAACCTTTTACTGATGGAGGGTATGTAAAGCCATGCATGTTAAATGTGGCAACTGAACTCTTTGCTGATTTCCCAAACAAGAAGAAAATTATTCAGAAAATAATAGACGTGCATGACCGTGCTTTCATGATGGCATGTAAGGTAGAGAGGGTACAGTTCAAGGATATAACTTGGCAGATTTTTTTTTAGTCTACAAACACTTGTAATATTGCAGAGCTAAGCATTGTTGGGCGCTATGTGTCTGACGACAAAGTACATGAAGAAATTCTGGCCATTCTGCCTATGAAGGATACAACTAAAGGGGAAGATGATGTCAAGCCTTTAGACAAAGAGCCAATTAGCTTCTGATAGGAGGTGTACTGAATTGGAGGTGTATCTGTGGATGTATTTTAAGGCCTACCTTCAAACTCGGTGCTTTTTTGCTTGACAGCATGAAAAAATCAGCCAAGACCTCAGAAAAAAATTTATGGACCTTCACAAGTTTGGTTCATCCTTGGGAGCCATTTCCAAACACCTGAAGGTACCACGTTCATCTGTACAAACAATAGTACACAAGTATAAACACCATGGGACCACACAGCCACCATACAGCTCAGGAAGGAGACGCATTCTGTCTCCTAGAGATGAACGTAGTTTGGTGAGAAAAGTGCAAATCAATCCCAGAACAACAGCAAAGGACCATGTGAAGATGCTGGAGGAAACAGGTGGACGAGTATCTAGATCCACAGCCATAAACAACTACAGTTTGCAAGTGCATGTGGACATCTGTGCTGCTCTTATACTTTAGTTTAGAACGGTACGAACACAAGCGAGTGATACAAACAGTGAAGTGTTGAAGTGCTGATGTTCTGAGATATCAGCACTCATGAAACATCTCGTCCAATCAGAATCGAGGACCAGAACCATTGTATAAAAAGGAAAAGTACACCAAAAAAAGACAATTCTGTCATTTACTCACCCACAAACCATTCCAATTTTCTTCCATGTAAGATCAACAACCCTGTTTATGCGGTATTTAAAACAGTCTGTGAATATATTAACCAAGTTTAAAGTTAAACATACTGGCAGCGTTGCAGTGACTAAAATATGTCTGCTGGAACAAACATACTCACCACGTTCAACAACATTATGATTAAAGGTAAAAATGTATATCATGTTTAACAAGAAAATAAACATTATTTTAATCAGAATGAGATTTATTGCACAAGTACACTTACACTTAAAATAAATTTGTCTTGCTGACAGAAGCTTCCAGTGCACAAACAATACAAAAACATGACAGAGATAATAATAATAAATAGAATAATAATAATGAACTGAATAGAGAATATAACTATATAGAAATACACAATATGAGAAATACACAATACACAACAAAAGACAAAAAAACACACACACACACACACACACACACACACACACACACACACACACACACACACACACGACGGACATGTCCGTAAACGATCTCTCTCTCCCGCATCATCCTCCACAGTCGGCCTTTATCCCTCTCGGAGGCTTGATTAGCCTGATTAGGGACCGGGTGTGCAGAATCACAACCCGGCCCTGCCACAATATGTTAACAGTAAACTTGTCAAAATGAAGGTAAAAAAAAAAAAAATGGTGTTCTCAGAAGTCCCTGCATGACCCACATGAATAAATCAAACTGCAGTGATTTAAAAAACATTTTAAAGTTAATCAACTCGACTAGAAAAAGTGTGTTTGTGCTTTTTGTTTTATCTGCATGTCAGTAAAACTGAATAATTTGTCTATTGAGCACCAAGTTTTCCAACAGCAGCAAAATTAAGTCGTTGATGAATACAACGGATTAGTATTGTACCGGAACAGAAGCAGGAATTCCCGATCAATATGTACAGTATATTTATAAATGCCCACATCATGCCAAACACCTGAAGGTACCACATTCATCTGTACAAACAATAGTATGCAAGTATAAGCACCATGAGACCATGCAGCCTTTTTACACACACTCCACTTATGTCACACATCATTAATGAATGACACTTCATGATGCATCTGATGCACAAACTGTTGTCGAGTCATTCAGTTGCGTCCTCTCTCTCTCTCCTGTCCTGCAACATTCAAAGGAATCTCGTCCTCTCTCTCTTCCTGCCCTCTCTCCTGTCCTTCAACATTCAAAGGAATCTCGTCCTCTCTCTCTTCCTGTCCTCTCTCCTGTCCTGCAACATTCAAAGGAATCTCGTCCTCTCTCTCTTCCTGTCCTCTCTCCTGTCCTCTCTCCTGTCCTTCAACATTTAATGGAATCTCGTCCTCTCTCTCTTCTTGTCCTCTCTCCTGTCCTCTCTCCTGTCCTCTCTCCTGTTCTGCAACATTCAAAGGAATCTCGTCCTCTCTTTCTTCCTGTCCTCTCTCCTGTCCTTCAGTATTCACCAAAGGAATCTCATTCTCTCCATCATCCTCCTGTAAGAAAACACAGATTTACAGAAGATCAAAGAAATGAACAGGATTTGTGATTCAGAAGGGCAGAAAACAGCTCAAACTTACACAACAGACATTTACTGTTGAAGTGAATAAAGTCTTTATTAAATGTTTAATTTGACTGAGAAAGTAACAGTTGCACTTTATTTTACAGTATGTGTACTTAGTGTACTTAAAAAAAAATACACAATTCTTGATTTACACAAATAAAATTTTTAATTCTTAATATTAAAAATGAAATTCAACCAGTAAAAAAATAATTCTCATTTTATTTACACGTAGAATTTCACAATTATCTGTCATTCACTCCTGAAAACACAATTAAAGATATCGAATTAATTCACTAGTTGGAATTTCAATCCTCCTTTTTGATGTCTGTAATGTGATTGTGGTTGATGAGAAAACCTTCAAAGAAAACAAATTTAATATTACAAACAGTTTAATCAGCGGTGAACTCAAGGTTGAATAACTCCTGCATAATTTTGAACAAAAAATAACTGGTATGAAACATTAAAATAATTATTAATATAACATTATTATTGTTAAAACTGTATACAAATCAGCAATCATTTATTTCTAAGTGCATCACGCTCACCAACGGAGATTAATTTAGCTTTGCATTCAATCTAAAGGTTAATTTGATTGAATTATTACATTTACTAGTCTGCTCTGAAGAATAAGAAGTCCATAAATTCTCTTGGATGATTTTTTACCCAGTTAACGCTGTCAATCGTGACTAAAGTCTGGAGGAATATGTGTGTTAAACAGTCTAAAACAAAAGATAATTGATCGAGTTTGACTTTGACACGTGATCTCATCAAACAATCTAACATGCAACAACTGTAAAACCCAGAAAATAATCCCTGAATCACTTCAGATGAAATCAAACTGATCTGAATCTGTTGTAAATTCAGAGACAGAAAGATGTAAAGCACATACTGAAGTATCTTACCTGAACATTGGGCTGCATCTCGATTTCTGTTGAATAAAAACTCAATTAAACACATTTTCTTTGTAAATATGTTTTGACTGTTATGAGTATGAAAATTTTCACATATTTAAAGACACTTTTTACCAAATTAATCTAAATTTTTCCTCTTTTATATCAGCTGTATGTAATACTTGCCATTTTGTCCTCTTAGTCTTGAGCTCTTATGGTGATAGTAAATCACACCAGCAGCAGTTACAGCGACAACCAGAACAACAACAGCAACACATATTCCTGCTGCAGCACCAGAAGACAGACCTGAATCTGGAGTTTTTATGTCTGATACTGTAATGATGAAGAGAGACAGTCATTAGTGTCACTGAATGTGATCTATGAATCATCAGCTCTTAATAACAACTGAAGATCTGCAATGCATCTCTATTGACAACAGAAATTGATCAATAAATGAATATATTTGAGGGTCACGTGACACCGTGCAAGAAGCAGACGTGCGAGCGACAAGCTCTGCGCACTTTGCTAAATTTTTTATTATTTTCATGTTATAATTTCGATACAACCAGTTACACATTTGCTCTTTGAGTAACATGGCAAAGAAGTTTTAATCCTCGGGCTCTGGAGACATTAAAAGACACATACATGTTCAGGATGAAAGCCCCAACAGGCCTAAAGACCGGGGACTTGATTTGGATGGCACGGCGGGAGAGGAGATCCAGTGTCAACTGTCCAACATATTGGTGATGCTGACGATGGTTCTTGCTGACTTGGAGGATCTCGCTGTGATACGTCGTTCGATTACTCGATCGAGTTATTTACAAGAGTGGCAGACGTTGAGAAAAGAATTGATTATCTGGAGTCATCGGAGAGGGAATTATCCGCTAATCTGCCCACAACCAAAGTTTATTTGGAACATGATCTTGAGAATCGAAGCCGCAGGCGTAACGTCCAAATTGTTTGAATTCCTGAGCATGAGGAGGGCAGAAATATGGTGAAATTCCTTGAAGAGCTTTTCCCGAGTCTGCTCGACATAACAGGCCATAAGCTGGAAATCGAGCAAGCTTTTACAATTCTGGCTCAGATATCTGCTGAGGAAGAAAGGCCCCTATCAATCCTGGCCAAATTTCTGAGATCATCCGATAAAGATCTTGTGTTGCTTCAGGCGAGGAGTAAAGGAAAGCTTTCTTGGAAGAATCATAATATTTTCTTGTTCCCGGACTTTGCGAGTTTGACGAGAGAAATGCGATCGGTTCAGGGAATGCAAGAAACTCTTGCATCAATGTAAGATCGCTTTTGCACTGATGTTTCTGGCCAAGCTGAGAATAGAAGTGAAAGACGGTTGCAAAGTATTTACATGTCCGATCAGGCACTGTCTTTTATTGAATCAATGAGTGAGTAAACCATTGGGTGTTTCTCATGTGAGTGGGTCAACTCACTGTACTTTGGCTTTTGAGGAAGCTGGGCGGCATTTTTGACTCTTTTTGCCTCTTGTTCCCCATCCGGGGAAACAGGATGCCTGTTTTGTTTCTTTTTCTCTTGGTTCCGCATATCGGCTGGAGTTTGTTTTGTTGAGTATTTTTACAGGACATTGAAATGATGATGTCATCTGCTGAACTCATAATAGCTGGCTCACTGATAATTCGTTTTTCTATCCGAGGAAACTGAATGGTTTTTTTATCAGCTGGAATTTGTTTTGAGGGGGATTACACCTTTGAGACAGTTAAGTGAATTATGAGCAATCCGATGGCAAAGTTGTCGCTGGGGCTTGTGGGCATTCATGGACCTTTGGGATTGACGCCAGTTGGCACTGTCGTGCACAGGGTTAATGTACACTTTTTTGTTTTTACTGTTTGTTTTGTTCGGGGGGGGGGGGGGGGGGGGAGTTTGGGGCTTGATTGTTTCACTAATGAGGAATGTGGTCTCTATAATCTTGGTTTTGACACACAATTTTTTTCTTGAGCTTGTGGAGTTGGAAGGAAATATTAAAAGTGTAGAGGCAGAACTGAAGCGCTGTTTGTCGTCTGATGGCCTCAGAGAATTGACCCATTTGAAATACAGATATAATACTATTTTGTTGTTGAAAGGCCGTAGCTCTTCTGATTACATTAGGCATCTCATCAATATCAAGTTGTCAGTAGCGAATGATCAATCTCCGGTCAGTCAAAGGTGTTTGATATGGTAGAATGGGATTATCTTTTTAAGATTTTGGAAATGTATGGGTTCGGGAGTACTTTTATTGGATGGATTAAGCTACTTTATGGACACCCTGTAGCGGCAGTACATACAAATTGACTAGTTGAGATTATTTTACGCTGGATAGGGGCACCTGGCAGGGTGGCCCTCTTTCCCCATTATTGTTCTGTCTTGCCCTGGAAACATTAGCAGCCACGATAAAAAAGGAGGAAGATTTTCCTGGGGTGATTGCGGGAGGTATGGTGCATAAGCTTCTGGTTCATGCAGATGATATTTTATTATTTGTCTCTGACCCAACTAGATCTATGCTTTGCCTGCACAGGATTATTAATTCCTTTTCCAAGTTCTCAGGATACAAAGTCAATTGGTCTAAATCCTAATCTATGGCTTTGACCGCAAATTGTCCAGCAATGGACTTCCAGCCAGGTGCCTTCCAGTGGCCCAAACAGGGCATTAAGTATTTGGGAATTGTGTTCACTCCAAATTTGGCTAATTTAGTCAGAGCTAATTTTGATCCCTTAATAAAAAAGGTTTCCGAATGATGTGGACAGGTGGGCATCATTACATTTATCTATGATTGGGAAGGTTAATGTTATTAAAATGAATTGTATTCTAAAATGGAACTACCTGTTACAATGTAGATGTCCCCATCTCTTATTTCAAGCAATTTGATAGCATAGGGAATTTCTTAATTTGGAATGGTATCCCAGGTTAAATTTCAATAAATGACATAGGCTGGTTGACAAAGTTGGGTTAGGCCTACCCAAGATTTTGTTTTATTATTATACAGTTGGCCTCAGGCTTTTGGCTCATTGGTCGCTTCCACCTGAGAGAGACCCACCCTGGTTTTGTATTGAAAAGGAAGTTCTTGCCCCTATTTCACCATTGCAAAACCATTCTATCAAAATAATCTGAGAAGTTACGTCACACCCCATTATCTTGCATTTACACTCAATATGGACAAAAGTGCCAAGAGTGTTTAACTCTGATATTTATTTAAATGTAGCCTTGGGCATATGGCTGAACCCTAAACTATGTATTAATAAATTCAATTTCTGCTGGTCAGATTGGATTGTGAGGGGGGTTACTACACTCTGTGACCTGTATGGGAGTGGCATTTGAGATCTTTTGACAATTTGGTTAATCATTTTGGGATTCCCAGATCTCAATTTTATACGTATTTACAGCTGCGCCACCTATTCTGCACTGTTTTTTGGAGTGGCGTGCACTTGGGCAATAGTGAATGTTGGTTTGATGTCAGGCCACTGGAGTGTGTGTGTGTGTGTGTGTGTGTGTGTGTGTGTGTGTTGGGTGGGGGGTAAGTGGGAATGTTCGGAGGGAAGGGTATATGTTTGTTTTATGTGATTCCGTGTTTCTTGTTATATTTATTGGATTTGTCATTGGAATCAATAAAGATCGTTAATTACAAAAAAAGTTGGAAAAAAAGAATATATTTATATAAATAAAAAGTACAAATTGCTCTGATGAAAGAATTACTGAGTTTATTTAAAAAGACGTCATGGTAAAATGTATTAAATTATGAAATCGTCCTCACCTCTGACATTAACACTGAAGCTCTTTACGCTGACGCTGCTGCTGATACTGCTGCTGATCTCTAGTTGATAAAGTCCAGAGTCTGTAGTTGTGGTGTTTGTGATAGTGAGATCTCCAGTCTGATGGTCAATCTTCAGTCTGTCTCTGAATCTCTCAGCACCTTCATCACACCTCACATCTGTACAGCTCTTACTGGGATCTTCCTTCATTTCAGCTATACGAGTGTCATTGAAATACCACGTCATCACAACATCTCCCTGTTTTACAGTATCATCAGTGTGTAGAGTGACAGAATCTCCTTCAATCACCGACTTTATCTTCATTTCAGCACCAGACACTCCTGAAACACACATGAACAGTTTCTTCTTTTGGCTGAATACAGGGACGTCACTAGGATTGGAAGACAGGGGGGGCTTAGCCCCCAGGGTATTTGTAACTTGCGTTTGCAAAATCTTTGCACTCACATCTAGATCTACATTTATGGCAACAACAAGTCAAGAAACCAAGATGTTAACAAGTAAAACGTGACAGACATATCCTCTTCTTCCATTTCTACTCTGTTAAAGAAAAGTTACTGTAATGTTGCTTTTAGACACATCAAAGCTGCATGGGGGCATTTACTTAGGCCAGACTTTGCTCCTGATGAGTTATTCTATAAGCAATGACTTAAATGCTATCTGTCTGCTCATGTATGATAAAGTAATAGCATACTATATCTAATTCCTCTCTATATAAGATAAGTTGTCCACAGAATGCTATTCTAATTGTAACTGCGCTGTGGATTGGTTCAATCTGAGTGTAATTTCGCTGTGTAGTTTGGCTTGCATACAGTTTAACCCAAGAACCAGAATTTTAAGGTCATAGTGAAATTTGACAACACAGGTTTGAGCGTTTCTCAATTAAAGATGATTTATTCTGCCAAATGATGTATACAATGTATGATATAACAACAAAAAGGCAATTTTCAAATAAAGGAAAATTAAGCCTTCTGTTTTTAAGGGTGGCAAATCGGTCTATCACTCTGTTGTGACTTAGGTGCTTCAGTATGTCATTTTCAATCGACATGGCTGCAAGATTGTGATGCTAATTTCATGACTTTGAAATGCAAATTGGTCAAATGAAACAACATCCAAAATGTCCAAAAACAGACAAACAGAGGCCAGACAGCTAAAAAGTTGGCAAGTTAAACAAATATGACAAATAGCAGTACAAGAAAAACTAAAAAATAGGCATCACTGCATACTTTATCATGTAAGCTATTGATACGGATCCTATTTAAAGTGGCTACTGTCTAAATACAATAACCTGATGGCGGAAGGAATAAAAGATTTGGAGTAATGATTAATGTATATATGTACTGTATGTAGGATTGCTTTCATTTTAGTTTCACATGTGTATCTGTGGGCATTTGCTCATCTTTAGCCTACATTTAGGTAACATCTACGTATTTATTTAATTTATCACAGCCAATGAATGCAGAAATTTAAATGGTATAGCTAGCATCTAATTGAAATAACTGAGTTATTAAATTAGTAGTACTAAATTAATTTAGTAGGCTATGCACAGTGCCTAGACCTGCCAACAAATGCTTATTGTTAGAAGAAAACAAAACAATCCTTAGACCTATAGACCATTACTGACCTCAATCACACCAGCTCCCTCAGAATCAACTGGCCTGCCAATCTCCTGCGGCTGCTTCTCTTTCTCTCTGCTAAAATATATTTGAATATCCATCTTATCTGCTCAATGAATTGAAGGATACAACGGTAATAGCATTAACAGGGACCCTATGACATTTAGTTTTCAGTGACAACAACATTCTGTGGGGATTGATATTGTTTTATATTATTGGCAAAGAATAAAGAGTTGTGATTAGCTTGCTAAGTTCACCATTTCTTGTATTTTGCTTGTTCACTCTAGCTAGACTACAGTTTTACATAACCAAAATAACCCCTTTCCTTTACCTCAAGAAATGTAGCTAAAGGTAAGCAGATAATTAAAAACAACTTACAATTTCACTCTGTATCACGACACTTACCAATCTTCCTTTCACCATTAGCGTGTGTATCGGTGTGTGTGGGCGGGAGGGTGCATAGCGAGTTCAACTTTCAGACCGAACTTGCAGCGCTCCGGTCTGCAACGCTCTGAAAGCTGCCACAGTTCACACCAATGCAACGAGACGGTGCGGTGCATCATCTTGATAGCACAACGACTCTTTGTACTTCTGTTCAACTTCCGACTTTTTCGGCTATTTTTTGTAGCTGGATATATATCATTTGTTGCTTCTAATTCTAAATATGAATGAGGATACGGTTATTGATAAATCGAATTGTTATTGTTGTTCTTAATATCATTTAGGGGGGCTTAGGAACATTTTGGGGTAGCTTCAGCCCCCCTAAAATAGGCCTAACGACGTCCCTGGCTGAATAAACCCCACCATAGTTGAGGACAGAACTGAGGAAATAACAACAATTGTGCACCTAAATTACTGAACAAAGAATATTCCTTTAATATAAGTCCACACATATGCAACAGCTGGTCTGATTTGATCGTAAGTATTGAAGTACATCACATGATACAAGTAAGAGTAAAGGAGAAGTCTGAGCACCTGAGTAGGAAGCTTATTGAAGCTCAACTCTGGAAAGGCATTTATAGGGGTCATGAAATGGAAAATCAAAATGTCTTTGATATTTTCACATATAAGTGGTTAATCTACAGCTGTGGACAAAATTATTGGCAGTGACATCAATTTTGTGTTTTGCAAAGTTTGCTGCTTCAGTATTTGTAGATAACTTTTTAACATGTTTCTATGGTATACTGGAAAACAGGCTTTTATTGGCAAAACCATTCAATATATGCAGAGTCAACATTTACAGTGTTGACCCTTGTTCTTCATCACCTCTGCAACTCACTCTTTGTTGCTCTTGCAGGACATTTTGACACCATTCTTTATTCATGGCAGTGTTTTTGGGCAGTATTGTGAGAGAGCCCACTCCCTTGGATGAAAAGGAATCCCACACATGGATGGTCTCAGGATGCTTAACTGTTGGTATGACACAGGACTCATAGTAGCGTTCACCTTTTCTTCTCCAGACTATCGATTTTCCAGATGTCTCAAACAGTTGGAAGGGGGCTTCATCAGAGAAAATAACTTTGTACCAGTCGTCTGCTGTCCAATCCTTGTATTTCCTGCAGAATTTCACTCTGTCCTTGAAGCTTTTCTTGGAGAGAAGTGGCTTCTTTTCTGCCCTTCTTGACACCAGGCCATTGTCCAAAAGTCTTTGCCTCACTGTGCGTGCAGATGCACTCACACCAACCTGCTGCCAATATTGAGCAAAGTCTGCACTGGTGGTGACACGATTCCGTAGTTGACTACTCAGGAGGAGATGGTCCTGGAATTTGCTGGACACTCTGGGACATCCTGAAGCCTTCTTCACTGTGGTTAAACCTCTCTCCTTGAAGTTCTTGTTGATCCGGTAAATGATTCTTTCAGGTGCAATATTCTTTGCAGCAATTTCCTTGCATGTGAGGCCATTTTGATGCAAAGCGATGATGGCTGCACGTCTTTCTTTAGAGATAACCATTGCTAACAAGAACACAACGATTGGAAGCAATTCTTCCCTCCTTTTATAGCAATCAGTCTGCTCTTATAATCCAATCAGAATGATCGAGTGATTTCACCTGACTAGTACTCGTTCACACTTTCCCAGGTGCTGCTGATATGATTAGTGAAATTATGTTAGCTGGTCATTTTGTGCCAGGACCAAAAAACAGTGAAATTTGGGTTTTTGTGATAAAGATAATTTTTTGGGCCAATTAAGCTTTTTGCAATTATTTTAAATGCATCTGATCACTCTGCACAATAATCTAGAAACAATGTGAATCAACACCACAACAACTGAAGCAGAAAACTTTTCAAAACACAAAATTTGTATCACTGCCGCTCGGGTTGATGCATATGAGACCGCTTCAGCACTGGCTTAAGCCTCAAGTCCCGAGGAGCTGGCTGTAAAACTCGCCCTTTGGAGGCTATTGCCGATGATCCAGGGCAAGCACATGTTGATCCGGATGGACAACACCACGACAGTAGCGTATATAAACCGCCAAGGCAGCTTACTTTCTCATCACATTTCACAACTCGCCCGTCATCTCCTCCTCTGGAGTCAGGTCTCAGGTCGCTGCAGGACAATCACACTCCAGGCAACCTCAATGCTGCAGCGGACACACTTTTGTGGCAGATTATGCTCAGGGGAGAGTGGGGACTCCAGGTGGTCCAGCTGATTTTGAGTTGATTTGGCAAATCACGGGTAGACCTGTTCGCTTCCCGGGAATCCTCCCACTGCCCGCTCTGTTATTCCCTGATGGGAGCCCCCCTCGGGACAGACGTGCTGGCACACAGCTGGCCCCGGGGGCTGCGCAAATATGCGTTCCTCCCAGTGAGCCAACTTGCACAGACCCAGTGCAAGGTCAGGGAGGACGAGGAACAATTCACCCTCGTGGTGCTGTACTGGCCCACCCAGACTTGATTCTCGGACCTCACGCTTCTCGCAACAGCTACTCCCTGGCAAATTCCCATGAGGAAGGACCTTCTTTCTCAGGGACAAGGCACCATCTGGCACCCACGCCCAGACCTCAGGAATCTCCACGTCTGGTCCCTGGATGGGATGTGGAAGACTTAAGTGGTGTACCGTCCGCGGTGGTAAACATGATCACTCAGGCCAGGGCTCCCTCCTCAAGGCAGCTTGACCCTCTGAAAAGGTGTGTGTTCGCGAACTGGTGTTCTTCCCATAGTGAAGACCCCCAAAGGTGCGCAGTTAGGTCAGTGCTTTCCTTCCTGCAGGAGATGTTGGAGGGGTGGGTGTCCCCCTCCACCTTGAAGGTGTATGTATCTGCTAAAGCGGTGCACCATGACGCAGTTGCTCCAATGCTAGATACGTACCCCCAATGACTAAAAGTCGTATAGTTATAGGGGGGCCCCCCATAACTATACGACTTTTGGTGCCCCCAATAACTATATGACTCCTGGTGGGGGAGGCTATATAACACAATTCAGCTGTTGTGTGAGTGACAGAAGGGGAATGTCTCGGGTAATATCATAATCTCTGTTCCCTGATGAGGGAACAAGACATTGTGTTCCTCTTGCCACAATGCTGTACTACTCGCTGAAATGTCCGGGACCATGTCTCGGCTCCTCAGAACAACAGCACTTATGTTGCATGAACCGATGTTCACACACAGAACATTTAGAGGACATGCCAGCAGGTACCTGGATCCAGCTATTGTCTACATGTGGAAGGAGCAGAAAGATGTCTTGGAACACCTGAGCCAAGGTGACAAGGTCATAGTTGGTGGGGATATGAGAGCAGACTCACCAGGTAATAAATAAATAAAAAAAAGTGATCCAAAAATTTGCATTCATTGTAATGCTATTATGTTGATGTTGCATTTTTTCAATAAATTGTTAGCTTCCACTGAATGGGTATTAACATTTTTAGGCCATTCTGCAAAATATGGGAGCTACACCATGATGCACCTGCAGAGTAACATATTAACCATACTGGACATTCAGCTAGTGCAGTTGACTTTGACCCCAAACATTACACAATTTCATAGTGCAAACACATGGTTATGTATTAAGAGAATTGTTGCTTCTCAATAAGCTCCCAAATTTAGTAGTCCAAGCACTGATCAGGTAATCAAATGCAAATTGCTAAATACTGATTCAACTGTGGGCACTATTAATTGTAGAGGCACTTGTCAATGTAATAATCAAATATAATCTAAAACCTCACTGCTGGTTCTTTCCTGCCTGGTTTATTTATTGTGCATATTTTTACTAGTGAAATGAGATTATTGGCAGCTACCATATGGAGGAGGAGGGTCTAAAAAAATAGCCCGGACAAAAGGTGTGATGCTAAACTGCATCATTTCTGACCGCCACCCTCAGATCCAGAAATATCTGAAGGAGCGCAAAATGACAGTTCAACGATGTCTGGCATCTGGAGAAAGATAATAAACTAGTCTTAACAATATGAACCTATGACCATTTTTTTTATGCATGTCTGCTTTTAAATCATAACTCCACTGAAATTGTTTGCCCCTAGATTTATGCATGTCTAGGTTTTCCATAGAAGTTGGATAAAATTGCCAGAGACAAGGACTGTCTGTTACTCAAAAGATGACAGTGGAGCATAAAGAACCACGTTTACTGGACTGCCACATCAACTAAATATGGCACAGAGAAAGTAGCGATATATAATATACAATTATTGTTCATATTATTGTTCATCACTCCCTCTGCACTTTGAACTAAAAACCCCAAATGAAGAAGAAATAAAAGAGTCAATATAATGAGAAACTGTGTGACTGGATTAGAGAAAGAGATTATATTTATATGTGAATTCATATACAGGTAAAGTGAAGATTATTTAATCAAATTTGGTTTTAAACACTCATTAAATGACTCACCAGGTTTGACAGTAACAGTGACAGTGAATATCTTTTCTTCTCTGATGGCATTGATGATCCATAGTATATAATCTCCAGAGTCTGTAATTCTGATGTTCATGATGGTGAGAGATCCAGTCTGATTGTTCAGCTTCAGTCTGTCTCTGAATCTCTCATTACCATCTGCACACTTCACATCTGTACAGAACACACTGCGATCTCCATAGATTTGAGCTATGATATTGAGATTAAAATACCATTGAATTAAATTTGTTTTGTTATTTCGTAATCCAGTAACAGCAGTGCGTAAAGTAAGAGAATCTCCCTCCATCACTGACACAGACGTCTTCATTTCATCAACACCAAACACACCTGGAGACACAAATGAACAGTCACTCTTCAAGATGCACAACAGGAAAACACTGTGAAAATGATTCTTTTACAGGTCATATTCTGATGTGGATTGTGCACGCAACACAGTCCACATCACAGTCACACTGTATATCCCCTCATACATATAACTGTACAAACTACTGCATTTTTAGGGGATTTTCTTCAGTGTATCTTGATAAAAACATTTCACCAGGTAACCTAAAACAATGTGCATCATACACTATATGGCCAAAAATATGTGGACTCCCCCTTCTAATAAAAGAGTTTGGTTACTCAGTTAACACCAGTGAAGGTAAATCATAATTCTACTCCAAACAATGGCATTCTGTGCTTCCAAATGTATGGCAACAGTTTGGAGAGAGTGTTTTTGTATTTTAGCATGAAAATGCCCCAGTGCACAAAGTCCAGATCTGAACCCATCTGAACACCTTTGTGGTGAACTGAAATGCCAACTGAAAGCCAGCCATCGCCCATCATCAGTGCCGAACCTCAAAAATGCACTTGTGTCTGTGAATGGGAGCAAATTACCCTCCCATTTTTTAAGATTTCGATTATTTTTATATATATATATTTTTCAGACGGTCACATATCACACCCCATGCCAATTTTCCACCTTATATCGATGTTAAATTAACGATCTGGAACTATTTCACCGTGACAACATCTGACCAGCTTAAATACGGGACAAATCACGCCATTTTCATCTTGAAATACAGAACAATAATTTTACTGGACGGGCGGCAACCCTAAATCTCTGTGACATTCATATGGGCCAACACGGAACCAACAGACAAACACATTCGGGCTCATCATATGAAGCTGTGTCACTTTGTGGATGTTTTTACATTAATAGAAATAATGTAACAATGGCTTACCATCATCGAGCAAAAAACACACAAAGAGCAAACAAAAGACGATCTTCATTTTCATCCGATGTTCTGGAGAAAAATCTCCATTGGCGTCTGCGGCTTCGATCTGTTTAGAAAATAATGTCTTCCATGTAAGAAATGCAACAATACGAATACATAAAACAGTAACATTCCCACTTGAAACAACAATGCAAGTTAATAATAAATAAATAAAACTGACAATAGGCTCCATCCTCGTTTGATCCGTGATATTCACATGCTGGTGATAGTGAAAGCAACGCCCCGGTCCTCTGCGGTCGCTCTACCGTTATTGATCGACTGCACACAGCTTCAGAAATCTGATCACAGATGAGATAATGATTGCCAGTGAAACTAATAAATAATTCTGATTTAACGGTGAATCTTTTGCTTTGCCTCTAATGAGCATTCTGCAGGGGAGAGAGCTTTCATATAAATTACAGCTGTGCTTAATGCATTATATCATGAACAAGACAAACAATATATTAAGACACTTTCTGGTATATTATCCAATTTAATCAGAAATCAGTTTACTTGCTGCTAAAAATGAGCATTCTGGGTGGGGAAGTGTTATAAACTGCATCAATACTCAATGCATTATATCAATCTTTCAATGTATCAAACTCATTCAGAATGCAACAATTTATGAGACATTTTTCCATGCATCATCGTTTTGTTATATCCATGTAAGCTGTTACAGAAACATGACAAAGAACAGTGAAATCGATGACAACAACTCCTCCGTCTTTCCTGAACTCATCTCCATTATCTCACAGGAGACAGATGACGTGAATTTCACTGTCTTTTCTCATTGGCTGTCGCTGCCCATCTGGCACCAACAATCAAGGCACGGTCCAAATGACTGAGATCAATTTTTTTCTCCCATTCTGATGGTTGATGTGAACATTAACTGAAGCTCCTCACCCGTATCTGCATGATTTTATGCACTGTACTGCTGCCACACGATTGGCTGATTAGATAATCACATGGATGATTGTTGGTGTCAGATGGGCTGCTTTGAGTATTTCTGGGATTTACACACACAACAGTCTCTAGAATTTACCCAGAATGGTGCCAGAAATAAATAACATCCAGTGAGTGGCAGTTCTGCGTACGGAAACACCTTGTTGATGAGAGAGGTCAACAGAGAATGTAGAACGGTGAGCAAGCCAAAGGCGACTGTGGCAAGGACCACGAAACTCCATTAGACGTTAATGGTTAATGGAGAAAACAAACCTGTATGGTTAATGATTAATGTCTTTGAAGTCCATCCTGGATTAACTGCAGTAGTTCACATCACATAGATGCAATTGTCTTTTGTAGCTGATTAATGTTTTTGTTGGCAATTAATTGATAGTCTATTATTAGAGTGTAGTCCATCATTAGACATAGGTGATGCAGGTAGAGATCAGTGAGGTGCATCGCAGTTCAACCTGGCCGGTAATTTCGGTGAGGTTCGGTGTGGTCCATCTTAAGACCAAGGTTCAGACAATGGCATATGAAGTATCCCATGTCTTATGGTTGGAGTTGGCATCAGTTCATCCTCTGAAGTCCATTGTAATAGACTGAAGTGATGTTTGGCTGACACCAGCTGCTATTAGTCATCATCACACAGCGACACATAGCAGAGGAGTCCAACATGAAGCAGGAATGAAGCTTGATCCAGCTGGTTCTGGTGAACTCAGAATAGGAGTCACGAGGTTGAGACAGTGAAACAAATAGAAGATTATAAGTATAGATGCCATTCAATTTATTGCAGAATTATAGATTATGATCAATGTTTCTGGTTCTGGCATAACTAAATAAAGAAGCTAATTGATGGATAAATTAGGTGTATGCCTGGCTAAATAGATGAGTCTTTAGTCTAGACTTAAACTGAGTGTGTCTGCATTTCGAACAGTGTTAGGGTTAAATTAAGGGGTTGGTTTATAATTTGCTCATTCTATAATTTAGGACAGTGGTTCTCAACAAGGGGGTCGGTGTCCACTAGGGGGCCTCAGCACACTTCCAGTGGGGCCTCCAGATCTCTGACAATTATTTAAAATATGATAGATTATTATAATCATTATATAATTATTATAATTCAACTTACAAAAATGCTAAAAATTTAATAACTCCCTTCAACAGTTTGCTTTTTATGAAGAATATACAGTTCTAGACATTTCTGGAATCACAAGTTTTAAGGAAATATACAGTATTATAATAGATGTGTCTTATAACATAAATATCTAGTCACATACATGCTTGAAATTGCCACGATGTTTCTTAAATGACAGTTTTTGCATTGACCACTTTTGAAGTGAGTGGGTCTTAAGTACAAAACAATGAAAATAAATGTTATTGTCCAATCAGGTATGGCTTTCCTCATGAATTTAAATGACCCATCCCATCCTTAAAAACTTGCTCGCTGGCAGGCGCCCTTGCTTGTGATCATGCACTATAATGCAAAATGGTGCGCAGTGAAGACTCAGAAATTTCATTCCATCTAAGGGGTTCAAACCTCCTCGTTCCAAGCATCCAGTCCAGACAACATTATTTTAGACTTTCTCAGAGTATGGCAGCAGTTAATTATTGTTACTATTCAACAGATAGAACATATTGATAGGTTTTTGGTTGGTTTGTGCTCATTGATGTCATACAATGTTAGGGTTAGGTTAGGGTTAGGGGTGACCACTTCTTCAAGCTTCAAAAGGACACAAAAGTATAAATCAGAAGTCTAATTAATTATTCCATAAGAACTTCTAATCTAATGTATTGTTTAGTGAAACTGTTGACTGACTGTTGATTTCCTGTCTGCATTCATGAGACTGCACTAGACCAACAGTCCACACATCTAGTGCCAATCCTTAAACCAAGCCTCCAACAGATTAAGTAGGAGACCCTCAGAGTCAGCTGGCCCTCCAAAGCCTAGCTTCACCTGGTTTCACTCCCCCATTCAATACCTCTCCAGAAACCCCCAGATTGACGCTGAGTGGGTCAGCGGAAATAGTTCCTCCCCACCCTTATTCTCTTCTACACGCTACCTCACCACAAATTGCAATTGTTCCCTTTTCTTACATTCTCACTTCTGCACACCCCACTTTTCATACTTCCTTCTTAACCATAGCGAGAAGCTCCCTTTCTGTGGTTCCTCTGACATTTCCTTCAGAGACTTCTTCAACGCTGATCCAAAGATAGTAATGTTTACAACAGGTGCTGCATTGATGTTCCAATAAACCCTCGACAACTGAGCTCCGCAGGGTAAGTGGCAGCAGCCCTCCGTCTATTTTCCTTGCACTCTGTGACCAGATCAGCATATTTTAGCTTCTTCCTCTCCTAGGCTCCCTCCAGTCCCTCTTCCCATGGGACAATTTCCTAGATGATGCCAACCATAACACTATGTCTGGCCTCAATTTTAGCTGCTGGCCAAGGTCCAACACCATTGACCAAACACTTCCATGTGCCAGGACAGACCTTTCCTCCCTCCGTGCCGTGACTTGTGTGGCACCTCTCTTTTTAACAAACTCGATGTACTTCCTCTGAGGAGCATGGTGGCCTTTGTTTGCCTTTATTCTATACACATCATGGATCTCTGCCAGATTTTGCAGAACCTGATCATGCAGACACCTGTGCCATCCTTGTGCCAGGGTGATCTTGCACCCACCCAACATGTGCTGCAGATTTGCCCTTTGGGCCTCACAGAGGGGACAACTCTCCTCTTTACCATACCACAGAGACGCATTTCCAGGGCTTGGAAGAGTGTCATAGGTGGATTTTCTTATACAAATCAGCCTGTCCTGGGGTACCTTCCAAAGGTCAACTCATCTTAAAACTCTATTAGATGCACCTTCCCATACTGTTCAGTGCCCTTGCTGCTGGCTGACTGACTGACTGACTGTACATTTCCTCTTCTGTCCTAGTTACTTCTGTCACTTTCTTTGCTTTCTTCTGTGTTTTTGAGGCTGCTGACCACAGTTTGGGAGCCATCCCCCATCAAAAGGCATGCTCTTGCTGATTGGGATCTTCCAACAATCTCTATTTGCTTCAGTTTTGAAACAACCCTGTTGATGGACTTTAATATCAGTTGTAAACAATGCTACATCTGAAAGACAATGATGCAAACCGCCACTTCCTGATGTAACAGTTGGTTTTGGTGCACTTCCTTGCCACTGCCGCTGCAGAGATCTCACACATCTTTAGCGGACACAATAGGCGATGATAGTGTAAATTGGGAACCCCCGGACCTTGTATTTCCCTGTGAGATGACACTATCTTATACAAACCCTTAATCAGCTTCAGAACCAACCCTGGTGAAGGCAAAGTTTCATTTTCTGCTTTTGTAGCAAATGCGTAACAAGTTTGTCAGGGACCTTACAATGAAGTTCCTATACAACAGCGCCACACCACAATCCTCATTTCTAGTCATTTAACGTTCTGATGTTCTCTTGCCTATTCTACCGGTTTCATTTATTTTTGAGTTTTTAAACCAAAACTGAATTTTAGAAATGCATGTGTACTCAGTACACATGCATGAAGTCCACATGTGCATACATGCACACATGTTTTCAACTGTGCAATGACATCTCTTTGAAAAGATAACATTATAATAATTACTGAAGGAATTTAATGAGTGTACCTTAAAGTGTTCAGAGTAATGCAGCAGTGGTTTTGTTCAGACTATTGGTGTGTTATTTAGTGGTGTGAGATGATGGCTAGTCAGTGTAGAGAAACAAGAGCAGTTCAGCATCATCAATCCTTTGTTCACAGTAAACTTTTGTATATAGTGGGAGTCAGACTGTGTGCTTCATATAAGCAGGACAGGAAATACCCCTTCATCTACAATCGACATGTGCACAATGATTGACACCCTCGTGCACAAACAGTTGTCCACTGAACAGATCAAACCATTTTTCTTAAGAAAAGAGACCACAACAGGTTTCACTTTGACTCAAACTAAACTTAGGTGGTAGAGCGTCACCTCAGTAACACTTTTCATGTGAGATTGTACATAGTTTCTTTATTTATGTATTTGCCAAACACAACAATTGACAACTGAATGGTTATGTAACCATTTTAAAAGTAATAAGATCCATTTGGACATGGACTTTAGGATGACTATGTTCCACTACTCTAATTTTAGATTCAACACACCCAGATTTACTACCTATCAATAGTGCCTTATGTTAAATTAAATAGATAAATGAATCAATAAAGTGTGTTTTCCACCAGTAAGAATAGTGGATGTCTTTGGGACTGGCTGAAAACAACCACATTTATTTTACACCATGAACAGCTCAACTCTCACCTATGAACGGAGCATGTGTGAAATGGGAGGGTGGTCAAATCCTTTTAGAGGAGGATTCACATGCAACACCAGATTCATACGCCATTTATATTGTGTTTTTTGGGCAGTGTTCTTATATCAGACCGATTGGTGAACCATCAAAGTAAATGTTTCACATGTGTGTTTGGTTCTCTTTGTGCTGGTGGCGTCTGGCTGGTAAGTTATGAATGTATTTTTACGGCTAAATTCACTTTAGATTCACAGGGACAGTGCGCATCAGTAAACACTTCTCTAAATGCACCAGTTTTGCTCTTGCAACTTCATTTGAATACTTTTTCATTTCAAATCATTCAGGGAATTTGCATTTGGATTTCAAGATGAATCATATCAAACTCTTACTGTGAGCGTGACTTTGGATTCAGATTTTTGGATTCAGGGTTTGTGATGTCTCTTTGGGAAAAGATTCAGTGAGCCCGTTGTGTCTGCAGGTGTCCCAGATGGGATTTATTGATTTTCACATGATCTGTGCTGATCTTCATCCCCCCATCGAATGCATTTAGACACGGTAGACTGCGTTAAACTCAGATGAGTCTTCTACATCTGTTTAGTAATTGTAACAAGGTCAAAATCTCATGCCAGGAAACCCTACAAACCCACAACAAAATTGTAAACAACCATAATGCGGTAAAAAGTGGAAAGCGATACCATTGTTCCTTTTGATGTGTATTTCTGTCGTTCCTAAGATTTATAAGAGCTTCCTTTCATCTGGCCTACAACATTATTTCATTATGCATTAACTTCATTGTTCAGTATAGAAAGCATAACAAACATGGTATACTGTATATAAAAGAATGCATTTTCATTAAAAGATCCTTAATATATACTCAAATATCATTATGTTTTACACAGCTGAGCAACTGAATAAAATTAATGAACAAACCCGTTCTTGGTGGCGCTGGTTAAGCATGGGGCGCTAGAGGTAGCGTGATTCGATAGAAGACAGACAGATTGCATGTTGGCTGGTACAGGAGAGACAAACAATTGGGTTTCCATTCACAGATTTTTATGCAAAGTTTGGGAGATTGCATAAAAACTGCTGGATGGAAACACCAATGCGAACAAAATCCTTAAAGTGAGCATAAAAAAACCATATAAGCTCACTTGAGGTGGACGTGTGTCTTGTTTGATAAGAGGAAAAGCACAAAAACTATGATGAAAACACATAGGACTATACAGTAAACATGCTTTAAACATACATGTGGCTTTACCACGGCAAGTCATGTGACTAAATTAGTTCATAACTGGACTAATCATCAGACCAATAAAGCTGTTCAGCCATGACTTCAATAAGTAGGTAAAATAAGTTAAATAAGGTCTAGGGGCGGCGATATGACCAAAATCTGATATCACGATATGAGCAATTTTATATCAGGATAACGATGTATATCATGATACCGTATTTTTTACTTCATCTGTAAAACCAATAAAAATCAGTTAACATAATAAATAACCTAATTGTAATGCCTGTTTTTGGGAAATCTAGGCTGTAAAATAAATACTTCTTAAATGAGCTTCCTCTTATATAGATTTAGAACTTGACACACAGTCAATAAAAAATCAAATAACATTCGGTTTTAAACCAACTTTACCATATTACTCAATTTCACATTATGTCACATTTCAGTCTGACATGTTGTTGACCAATATTATTATAAAATCCTGGTGTACTCGAGTGCATCACGAGATGTTGAAGAGATGATTTAGGTGTCTAGATCAAAGTGACGCTGTCCCGGCAGTAGGGGTGGACTGGAACTAAAAAGAGGCCCTTGACTTTCTGGCCCAGAGCGGCCCACTAAACCCGGCCCGCAGCACAAGACACCGGGTTATTGATTTCATTTTCCGGCTCAATTTAAATGTATGTGTTGTCAAAAAAAAGCCATTTCTATTGCCTGCTAGTCGTGACAACGGGCGCCTCAGAATTTAATTCAATGTAAATTATTTTTAGAAATCAATGAAAAAGTTGGCCAGAATATGTCCAAATATAAAAAAATAAACATACCTCTTAAGTGTAGATCTTTCCAGATATTTTGCAGATTAATTGCTCATATTTTCACTCTATGTGAGTTTGTTGCTTCTTTACATCTGCAGTGTTGGCCCTAAAATGGCCACAAAGTAATATTTTTCATGACTTATTTTCTGCATTTTTATCAGGCGTGAGCATTATTCAGCAAGCCATACTTCAGCTCACTGTGGTATGAATAAACTATGCAAATGGCCATGTACTGCTCATAGCCTTACTGTAAATATGTTATATATTATATATGCTGCTGTTATTGTATTTGTTGTAACTTGCAGGTATTTGTGAGTTTGTGATTATTCAGAGCTCATCTTATACTTAATATGTTGTCTTTGGTTGTCATCATTATTGTGATTTGTATGTCAAATAATGAGGTCCACATGAGGTACAGACTTTGCGCAAATGCACTGCAAAGTTTAAGTATTTTCAAAATAAAAGTCTTTGTATTGGCTTAACCTTACAGGGTTTATTGAATATTTGCTCTGTAGTGGGGTACTCGCGGGCGTGTTGGAGCCCAATCACTTGTAGGACAGGCCGATACTTGCGCAGCAATGGGCCAGCCCAAATGACCCAAACGGCTGTTGCTCCCGATGGCCACTCTGCCCAAGCACGGCAGAGTATGTCAGATCACGGTGGACTGCTTCACCCTCCACTATAGAGCGCTCAGAAGTGGCCCACAAAATTAAAATGGCTGCCAACCAGCAATGAGTTTGTGGGCGTGTTTGCGCCATTGCCTGATCTGCATAATTCCTTTAGTGAATCTGCCGTTAAACCAGTGCGTGTAAATAACAGGCAGTTTTACCGGCCGCAACTCATTCCCCACTCATGGATCGAAAATGTTAATTCTCTTCCACGTTTATAGACAAACCCTGAGCAGCTCTATTCCTTTGCATTTTAGTATGCAGAGAAAATAAGTTGAATGCAAACTTGAACTGTGCTGAAAAGCTTTTGGTTTATCAGATACGTATCTGAAAAAATTATCTTATAGATCCACACGGTAAAGTGACAGCAAGGAAGAACACACTTACATAGCACTCCAGACATAAGACATCTGTCACCCATAGTTAGCAAACAAGTACATCAGAGTGTTTTGCTTGTATTTTATTAAATGTAATAAAATGGCGACAATTTCACAGGAAGTGACTATTTTATTCTCTTAAACACATGGGATGGAAATGGGGCTTTATCCACAAATAGTTTTTGCGATTTTCTGAATTTGTTTTGCACCAAACATCACTTTACATGGGCCGAATAGTCTATCTGAAACCGAGCATTATCACACAGTAATGCCTATGTAGACTTTAAACAATAACCCAATCAGCACCACAACTGTAGTAGTGTATGTTGGGCATGGCTGATGTAGAGCGCAGCTTGAAGGTAGGGACTGTTGTGATAAGAGGTTTGTCACACACTATATCATCGTCTTGGAGCCCAGCATCAGCAATTATTGCATTGTGAAAATAAGCCCCAAAAATGCAACCCGTGACTGCCCATCTTTATTAGCAAACTCATGCAAAACAAGCACAACATCGCTTTAAAAAGTGATCAAGCAGTACAATAATACAATAAAAACAGGCCAAATCTCAAGACAAACTGAGAATGCTCCCAATGGCCAATCCGGGCCTGAGCTTTAAGAATGATCAAATTGGCCCAAATATGTAATAAGCAAATTTGAAAGTGGCGGTAGATGTGTACAGCTTTGTGAATAACGGACGGTTGAATTCTGTGGAAATCTGCAAAGCTTTCTGAAGAGTTTTGTGAGTGTAAATTCGGTGTGGTACAGAACACAAGCACAAATAGGTCAGCTACAACTGATTTCAGTTCAAGATAGTAAACCAACACGAGTTTTAATCTTTGACAAGCATCGTCTGTTCTCAAGGTGTGTTTGGTGTTGAGTCGGTGTCAGTGTCAGTGATGGAGGGAGAATCTGTCACTTTATACACTGATAAAGAAATACATGAAGATGACGACATGATGTGGAATTTTGAAAAGAGTCTCATAGCTCGAATCAATAAAGAGGCTGGAATCTTCAATATATCAGATGGTCCTGATGGGAGATTCAGAGACAGACTGATACTGAACAATAAAACTGGAGATCTGACCTTCACAAACATCAGAATCACAGACACTGGACTTTATAAACTACAGATAAGTGGACCTAAAATGTCATCCAAAACTTTCAACGTTACTGTCTGTGGTGAGTAGACTGCATGTTCTTATTTGATTAACTATAGAGCTGTTCAGTTGTGGCATACATGTTTAGGCCAACATGGAAATGTAATTCACATAAAATAAATAAACTTAAACAGGGGCGTAGATGGGGGGGGGCATAGATCTTGTGGTCAATCAGGGCTGGACTGGGACTCATTTTAGCTTATTGTGGCCCATTCGGCACGTTTCGCGGCCTACCCACTGTCCCGCTCGGTTCTCCCGATGGCCAGTCCACCCCTGATTGACCCCAAAGTGGTGTTGGCCCTGTTGGCCCATTCCGGGAAAATGCCCGTTATGCCAGATTACCAGTCCAGCCCTGGGGTCAATGGAAACACGTACAACATTTACACTGCAAACCCCCCCACCCCAAATCTACGCCCTTGATGAGACGTTTATGTTTTGTTCTACTCAAGCATGAGTTTTGAAGTCTCTGTATGATTTTAAGACTTTACATGTTACTATTTAAGGATTCGTCAAGCACGTGAACTTACATTCTTCTGGTATGTGTTGTCCTTATGTAGCAACCTTTTGTTTAAAAAAACACAACCGTTTCGAAATTCACAAGTGAAGTATGACTGTGCAATTTATGTTGTAGAACAAAATCTTTTTGTATTAGCAAAAATCACGAGTAATGTTAACCGTAGACCTTATTTTCTTCATTGAAAACCAGGAAGTCGTTGCTCAAAAACGGCAGTTATTTTCCACGTTTTAGAACTATAAACAGAACGGCTCGCATTCTGAAAATGATCAAACATTTCAAAGTTCGAGATGATTTAATGACGTCGTCCTAAACTCTGACTCAACATATTAAACTGAAAATAAGACTGATTTGATTGATCCATGCTTCTGTTTATTCTTGCACTCTTGCCAGCTCGTCTGCCCGTTCCTGTGATCACTTTGGACTCTTCACTGAATTCTTCATCATCTGAAAATTCATCTAAATGTGTGTTGGTGTGTTCAGTGGTGAATGTGACACAGGTGACTCTCTCCTGGTACAAAGGAAACAGTTTATTGTCCTCCATCAGTGTGTCTGATCTCAACAGAAGTCTCTCTCTACATCTGGATTGTGTCGATGATTCTTACAACTGTGTGCTGAACAATCCCATCAGAAACCAGACTAAACATCTCAACATTACTGAAGTCTGTCAGAGGTGTCCAGGTATCAGTTGTGATATTAGTGTTTTTGACTCAACATTAAAACATCAATGAGATCTTGTTTAAAATCAGACTGACAGATCTAGTTACATTAATGACCGTCTTTCTCCGTATTCATTAGATCTGGACTCACCTTTAGTTCATATAATGATGATTTCTGCTGCTGCCGGATCTCTGTTGATTTTGGTTGCATTTGTGATATTCTGCATCTACAGGAAATGTACAAAAACAGGTCAGGACAGCAAGTATTACCTTAAACTAAAAAAATCTGTATACATTTTGTGAAAACACATATTTTAATACAAGCGTTGTTGTTTTAATATGTCTGTCTTTCTTGTTAATGCAGCCCAGACACGGAACGGATACATCAGAAAACAAAAGACACATAAAATGGTAAGATACGTTATGAGTCAGTGTTGCAAGACGTTGTGTTGCAGTCGGGCAGTCTGATCGGATCTTGTGTTTCTTTACAAGCTCTTCCTTGTTGTTTGTGCATCATGCATCTGCCGATAAGTGAACATTTATGAGCCAGTGCTTTTGAATCTACAGAACGGCTGGTGTAGTCTGATCCCCGAGCGAATGGCTCCTATGAGCTGGTTCTGTTTAGTGAATCTGACTTTTGACTATATGTAGGCCAATACGCAGTTTAAGTGGTTTCATCATTCTATAATAGCCCATTCAAGGTCAGTTTTTCATTGAACAGATAGATACAATATAGGAGTCTACTCGAGATCACAGCTGTTCTGTAGTTAGTGATCATTCAGAGGTGACACGCAGCTTCAACACTTCTCGTGTCGTCAAACTGCAGTTGGTTGCTTTGGAGACATAGTGCTGTATGACTAGATGTTTAACTATAGAAGCCATTTCCTCAAGATGCTCCCTGTATCTGTTTCTTTTGCTTTTGTGTTGAGGCTCCAATTCTACATAGAGACAAATAGCTAAGACAGTGTCTACTGGTTCATTAACATCACTGAAGTTATCACACTGACACTTTATTTACCATATTCAGTTAACTTTTAAAAGGAAAAGTGTTGTTCTGCTCAGCATGATGGAGTAAATCATTAGAAAATGTCGTAGTAGTTCTTGGATGAATGAAAGTCAAGTGAGCCAAATGTTCGCTGCCCTTTTCTGCATATCACAGCTCATTTTAGCTTATCGCAGCCCATTCGGCCCATTTCGCGGTGACCCACTGGCCCGCTCTGTTCTCTCGAAGGCCAGTCTGCACATGATTGGCCCCAAAGTGTGTCGGCCCACCGGGAAAATTCCTGGTATGCCAGATTACCAGTCCAACCCTGTTTGTGCGTAATGCAGAGGATATTCCACGAGAAATGTGCTGATTCAAAGAGTTTGTGTTT
Organism: Moxostoma hubbsi; assembly: GCA_032164185.1. NCBI lineage: Eukaryota > Metazoa > Chordata > Actinopteri > Cypriniformes > Catostomidae > Moxostoma > Moxostoma hubbsi. The sequence continues at coordinate 23,187,296 of JAVLUX010000048.1, forward strand.
CCTTGCAGGAATCAAAGCATGTGGAGATGGTGTATGAAAATGTTCCCAAGAAACGATGCTCAAACTACCAAATTTGATTTTTTTGTATTTGGATTTCCTGAAATGTATTTAGTCTCTGGTAGGATGTTGTTCAGTGTGAATGATCAGGTCTTAATTTGTCTCTTCTTACCTTGCAAAAAATAGCTTGAAGCATGCAATGTCTACTTTAAACACAAGTGAATAAGATCTGTATTTTGTACAGTCATCACAAAAGGAGAAGTTAAGGACTGACAATCACCATTAACTTTCATTGCATGGGGAAAAAAAAGATGCAATGAAAGTGAATGGCAAATGAGGCAGTGACTCTTAACGTCTCCTATTTGTGTTCCACATATAAATGAAAGTGATGCATATATAGAAGAAAATGAGGATGAATACATGCAGACATACGTTTTGAATGACCTACAATATTCCTTGAACTACGGCATGTCATTTTAAACAAGAAAACACATGTCAGCTTTCATATATAAAAATGGACAATACTCTTCACTGCTCTCGTGTCTGATTTATTTACTCTAATAAAAGCATGCTTTGCTCTAGTTATATACTAGATATTTTAGCGAATGTATACATCAGCAGGGTATGATTACAGATAGAAAAGACTTACATGACATTATGTAGGGGGCCATCTTGTGTCCAAAGCAGGGAAGAACCTCCAAGAAAAGCTCTCTTTTGTGGCCTTCAAGTGTTAAGTGTTATGAGGACATGAATGTCAAAGAGGAGTTGGATTTACCAGTGGGAAACTCAGTAACATTAGTTCACTAAATTACCTGTCATATTTAACATTAATATTATTGAAGTTTAAATTATTCAGTGAAATTATTGCTTTTCATCTTTCGTCTCGGCATGCCCCTAATTCCAACCAAGAATCTTACACAATAAAGCTTAAGCCAGACGTGACTCCATTCTCTCTTGTGACTCCTAGGAGAGTTCTGCTCCCTTTTCCAAGCAGTCAAGGAAAAGTTAGGAGTCATGGAGCGTCTCGGTAAATGGTCTGCACTTATATAGTGCCTTTTTAAACTTAGCGGTATTCAAATCGCTTTACACTGCTTCTCATTCAGCCATTCACACACACACACACTCACTCACACACCAATGATGGCAGAGCTGCCATGTCGCTGTCCTTTTCTGGGGCCCTTTTCAGCTTATCATGGCCCATTCGGCCCTGTTTCGTGGCCGGCCTATCTGGAAAATTCCTAAACCTCCCAATGGCCAGTAAAAGCTCTCCTAACTGCTAACATTTATGTAGATGGGTTATTGGTAAGCATACCTGCAAGCTCCACATACCTGGCAGAACTCAGAGCACAGCAAAAAATGGATATCACTTGTCATGAGATGGCCTGACCACAGCCATATAACAGCTCTGGTGAGACAGTTCTGGCCGGAAAGAGCAGTCTTTTTGGTTCATGATGGTCTACTTTTAAAGGGTTCTAGATTGGCTATACTCTCCGCTATGTTTAAAACAGTGCTGGAGAAACTGCACAAGTGGCACCAAGGCATCGCTAGATGTCAACACCATGCTAGAGAGACTGTATGGTGGCCTGGGTTAAGTGGACAGCTAAATGAGTTGTTCATAACTATGCAATGTGCATAAAAGAGAGAACCAACACAGCAGAGACTTTGATGCCCCTAGACCCTCAAGCCAGACCATGGGATAAGTTAGGTGCAGATTTATTCTCTCTACATGGTAGAACGTATTTCCCTGAAGAGGACTGTTTTTTTTCAGATTTGTGTAGATTGCTAACCTGGCTGCTGTGAGATCTGACGACATAATGGTGCACTTAAATCAATCTTTACCTGCCATGCAATTCCAGAGATTCTCTTCCCTGATAAATGGCCTTAGTTTTCCCAGTCAGAAGCTTGCCAGATCTGCAGTTGACTATGGGTTCCAGCATATTACCTGTAGTCCCCAGTTTGCTATAGCAATGGTGAAGAGGAGTGTCATGTTCAGACTGTGAAACTCTTGCTCACCAAAACTAAAGACCCTTACCTAGTACTTGTCACATACAGAACAATACCTTTGGCCTTTGCTTATAGTCCAGCCCAACTCCTCATGGGTAGAAGTTTACTTAATCGTGTGCCGCAACATCACTCACTTCTTGTACCAGACCTTCCTAATAATACTGCAGTGGCTACAAAGAAAGGTGAAGGAGAGGGAAAGAAGCAGAGACACACTACACCACACAAGAGACCTCAGCAATCTTTCGTCTGTACAGAAAGCATGTGTCCACAAAGACACAAGGGACTGTGGTGTCACCACATTCTGCACCATGTTTATATTTGGTAGATGGACCTTAAGGCATTATCAGAAGGGATTGGAGACAACTTGTGCCAGTGCCAAGCACTGGAAAAGTAGGTGAAACATCCCATGAACTTGATCAATGTACAGAGAAGGGATGACTTTATGTAATGTACTTTATGTAATTAAGTGCCCACCTGAGGCTCATTCAGTCCAGGCAGAACAGTGATCCAATCAAAGAGACTGGATTTGTGAGCATCCATATGCATGATTATGCAATTGAAATAACCAAATGTTTCAGAGTTACTTGGTGATCATAAATTGATTTCAGGGTCTTCAAGGAAGGACATGTCCAGATAAAAGCACAAAGGGTAAATCAAATCCAAAGTAATAGACAAGAGCGCCAACTAGTGTCCAAAGCAGTAACTCACTTCTCCAAGAATAGCACAGTCCATTTCTAAATTGGTGGCACACCATTGAGCTCACATAATTTATTTGTATTTTTTATTGAGACACAAAGAAATCACAGTTGATTAAATATCTGGCAACAAAGCAAAACATCTGTCACATGAACGATTCATCCCTATTAATAAATGTAATGAGATTTTCAACAAAAGTTTGTTTAATGATGCCGATAGAAAGAATGGCGAACCACTATTGAAAATGGTGATTGAAATGAAATTAATTTTGCCAAATGACGTTTTACATCTTCACTCATGTTAAGTCAGAGCCTGTGCTTATTTTGTGTTTTGGTGTGGAGCGATTTGATCTGCTAGCTCTCATGTAAAGGTCAAAGGATGAACCCTAAACTATTAAAGGTCAAAGTTTAGTGTGTTAGAGTGAGGTGTCAATGTAAAGGTCACATGCCAGTATGAGTGTGAGAGTAATATCACAGTTCACTCGACCGCATGGTAGCTCTACAAATGATTCAACGTTAGCTTTGTTAGAGAACTCACAAATCATTCTGTGACTGACTCAAAAACCTTTGCCAGGCGTTATGAATTAGATGCATTTTCAATTTAATAAAGAGATATGTTTTTGGCACGTATTACATGAGCATAAGTCTCAACTTTAAGGCACTTTCTTCCTCTAATAAGTTGTTAAAAATTTTAAAAGCTGTTAAAAAAAACTTAAATACTCCACTGTGAGTATAGGCCAGAAGACAGGACAAACATCCTCCACAATGCAAAATCGATTACAGGAAATAATATCACCTCATGTATGCATCATTATAAAAATGTTATATAGTTAAAAAACTAAAAAAAAAAAACTAAATGATGTCCATTTCTTATGGAGTTTCATGGTGATAAGATACATGGTACAGACGTTTGTGGGAGTCCTTTTTTTTTAGCGCTGTAATTAAACATTTTGGAAAATCAAGCAATTTGGAGATCAAGAGGCTCCATGATGCACCTTTAAATCCCCTTTTCTTGTAAAAGAAATACACAGCTGTTTCAGAGAGTTACATGTGTTCTGGATGATTCTGTAGACATGTGATGAAATCTTTCACCGGTTGACCCTGAAAACAGATCTGATAAACTGCATTAAACAGAGGAAACCTGCATTGAGAGAGATAGAGACAGTCAATATAAAGAACTTAATAAGGGAACATCTAATACGTTTATTGGTATTTTACACCCACACCCACACACCCACCCACACCCACACGACTACCAACCAAAATGTTTTTTTTTTTTTTAGATTATATTAGAGGATGTTTCTAATATTGTGAACAGAAGTGATAGTTACTTTTCCACCAGGTTTTTGTGTTTTAAGATGTGATGAACTTCTGCTGCGGTCGCTGGACCCTGAAGTTTCTGTCCATTTAACATTTCCTTCTCAAGCTCTTCAATAGACTGAACACACAAAATTCTCGGCTTTAATGAATTTGGTGCTGCAGATAAATTACAAACATGGTTCTCTAAACAAATGAGAAAATAAAGTACAATGTATAAACTAAGATCAAACATACTTTTCCTGTTCTTGCAAACGCTTCCCCAATTTTGCGGTTGCGTCCTCCGTAGCAGGTGGTGATGAGGTCAGCGACACCGCAGCTCTCCAGAAACGTGGCGGGTGAGACCGGACTGGCCGTGCAGAATATCCGAGCGAAAGCAATCATCTCCATCAGACCCAGACGGATCACAGCGGCTTTAGTGTTGTCACCGAAATCTAGACCGTCACAGAAACCAGCACCAACAGCCACAATATTCTGCAATACACACAGATTATACAACAATGAAAAAAATTATTTTGTAGCAATATAACCAAAAAAAAACTACAAATATAATAATACCAAACCACGAAAAACATACTAGAACAAAACATGAACCAACAGAACACACACACACACACACACACACACACACACACACTTTTACCAAAACACGATCCAACAAACACACACACACACACACACACACACACACACACACACACACACACACACACACACACACTAGACCCCAACACAAAACAAAACACTCCAAAAAAAAAAAAAACCATTATAGCAATTTTATTTTTACTTTAAAAATTACTGAAAAAAAGAGAGGTCAGGAAATAATGTGGAGAGAAAGTACAGGAAACAGGATCGAGATGGAGAGATGATGTGAAGATGGCGTTAACGTTCACCTTTAACGCTCCACAGATCTCCACAACATCTGCCTCCTCCACCACCGTCACACGGAAGTTCTGCGTCTGCATGAGTTCTTTCAGCAGCGGCCCGTGAGCTTTGCTTTTACACCCTGAACACAAACACAAGGCGATTATTTGAAGAAATAGTGGATCATTCTCTACATAATAACTTGTATAGTTACATAAAATGCCATTTACAGACACTTTGTCCTGTTTTGTCATTACTGCAATGCAAATATTTAAAACTCATGTTCCTGGGAGTTTGGGGATCAAACTGTATAATCATGTTTATGACATAATGCAGTCCATGTCAACAGGTCTAGTAATTAACATTAATTAACAAATGAACATTTTTGTCTGTGTTGGTATTGACAAAATGCAGCGGTAATGATGCATTTCTGAAAAAATGCGATCAATGTCCAATTTTAAATGCCTTAACATTTGAGGATTTTCACAAGTGCCAATAGTTACAGAATCAGCAAAGTATACTGAACATTCAGCCTCGAAACTGACCGATTGTGGTTTCGCAGAATTTATCAGCAGCCACCTCATTGGCCAGATTGGCTCCCATCAGCACAGTCATAGTGATGCCCAGCTTCTCCCTAATGACATCAGAGATGAGTTTGAGCCCGTCAGGACCCTCATCCACACCCTTACAAAAAAAAAACACAGTCACACAGTGATAAAGAAGTGTCGTAGGTCCAAATAAACACGGTTACAAATGACACACAATTAACTTCAGAAGGTAAAAAGCACATGTAATCTGATAGAGCCGGCCGTGTTTTAACCTTAATGAGGGACATCCCCACCGCGTCTGATTTGATGTGACCTTTAATGGTTTGACAGACTCTGGACACAAACTGATGAGGTATGACGAAGATGAGGATATCTGCATCCTTCACTGCGTCCAACAGCTCTGGAATCGCTACCTGAAGAAGAGTCAATTATCAGAACAGCTAAAAATGAGAGAACAGCATAAAGTAAATGAACTCTGTGAACTCACGATGCATGTACAAAATACCATGAAACTTTTTGTGATCTCACCACATTGGGTGGCAGCTTGTGTCCAGGAAGGTATTTTAAGTTCTCGTGTTCGGTGTTGATGATTTCGGTGAGTTTGCGTCCGTTGATCATCTCCTCAAACACCCACATGTTGACTGTGCTCTCAAACGTGCTGGACTTTGCTGCATTGGCACCCACGATCTTGGCAATGGCAGAGCCCCTGTGGAAATGCAAGAATTTTCCATAAGATTGCCAAAATAGTTGCAGGATAAACTGTGCTCAGAATGTCCACTGAGACGGTAATTACAGCGGCATGTCCACTGCGGGCTTAATTAACAGAACCAGTACAATGTCTCTGGCACTGGCACTGGCTGGTGCACAAGTGTCTAAACTGTTTTAACGGATTGTGAATATAACTTGTAATTCTAAAATTAAATTGATATAGAAAAATATCCCAGACAGAACATGTACATCTCTGAAAAGCATCACATTCTAATTAACCTCTGCTAAACATCTTAAAAAGATCAGATTTACAAACATACTAAATCATGAACATCTTACAGACATATTGCAGATGAGCAAACAACCCTGACAGGACGTGTACATCACCTATACATCTATTTGATGTGCGTTTTTACATCTGGGAGATGTATTTTTTGGTTGTTTGTTCATCAGCATTACGTCTATAAGATGCTTCACTCAGATGTCAATAAGATGTTCAGCAGATGTCTTTGAGACGTTTATAATTTAGAATGTTTGTAAATCTGATCTTTTTAAGATGTTCAGCAGATGTATTTGAGACGTTTATGATTTCGAATGTTTGTAAATATGATCTTTGTAAGATGTTCAGCAGATGTCTTTGAGATGTTTATGATTTAGAATGTTTGTAAATCAGATCTTTTTAAGATGTTCAGCAGATGTCTTTGAGAGAATCTTGATGTCTCAAATGTATTTGCATTAGTTGACCAATTTTACACTATAACTATTGACCCTATATTTTCACAATATCACTTTAACCCCCCCTGGGGGCCTTTTACCCCAAGTGTCTTCACAACCTTTACATATATATTTTTTTCAAAACATTTGTCCATTATTATTTTTTTTTTCCTCACAAAAAATATGTTGCTGCATCAGAAATACATGTATGTCTTCAATCTTGATTGAGTTTTTTGTGCTTGTAGACCTCACTGTAGGTATTTTTGAAGTACCTTGGAGTATCATGTAAATACCTTGGATTACTATAGTGTTCTAAGCAGTGTTATTATAGCTCACGAAAACAAACTAAAACTAAATAAAAACAGTTTTAATTAACTAAAATATTCTTAAATTAATTTTAGGTTAGGTTTTTGATATAATAGGGTGAATATGGGCAAAATGGGACACTTTTGAAAATGTATAATTTTTTTTACACATTTAATTATGATCCAAACACACAATATAATCATTATACATTAGGATGTCTTGGGACGACTGGGAAGAACATCATCTCAGCTCTGTAGGTCCATACAATGCAAGTCAACAGGGTCCAAAAATCTGAAGCGCAATAAGTACATAAAGGCAGCATAAAGTAGTCAATAAGTGGTTTAATTAATGTTTGCTTAAGTAATCTAATCAATTCTGGGTGAGAACAGACTTAAATGTAAATTCCTTTTCACTATAAATCTTGCAATTGCAGTCTACGGGACCGATCATGATTTCAAGCTCGATTACACTTCCTAGTGCAGTTCACAGAGCACTAGATGGTGAAGGAAATATAATCAAGCTTGAAATCATGATCCTCAAGGAGAACGATGATGTCAAGATTTACAGTAAAAAAGGACTAAAATATTAATCCATTTCTCACACACACTTATCACATCACTTCTGAAGACATGGATTAAACCACTGGAGTCATGTGGATTACTTAATGATGACTTTTTGGAGCTTCAAAGTTCTGGTCACCATTCACTTCCATTGTATGGAGCAACAGAGCTGAGATATTCTTAATTTGTGTTCGGCAGAAGAAAGAAAGTCAAACACGTCTGGGATGGCATGAGGGCGATTAAACCATGAGAGAATTTTCATTTTTGGGTGAACTGTTCCTTCAATAGATATAATGTTGAACAAGTTTAAATGTGCTTTGTCACTTTACCCATATTCACCCTGTATTATAATATTTACAATCCAAAATAAACATGATAATACAACTATGAGGTTACACAAGACTGTTTCTAAGAGTATCATGGCATTTACAAACGGATACCAATGTACTAACACATAGTAGTCTAATGCACCTCTAAATATAAACTGAATAATCTAATCTCTAACATCTGAGACAGGAACTTTCCTTGCCATTCGGTTTAACGGGGTCACTGGACACCCGAGTCAATCATTACTCAGCAAATATAGCTCAGTGAACAGAAGACATGCATATTCGGAATAATCGTACATTTCACACGCTCATATAGACATTGCAGAGGGAAGCAATGCAACACACAGTGTGTATTTAAGCAACTGTGCCTTAATTCTGACAATCTTAGTCGCATTGCTCTATTATAAGACATGATATCGCATGTAAAACATTCATGCAGTGTTAAATGTCACGCACCAGTTGCCGGAGCCGATAATGCAGACTCTCTTGGCGGCCATGCTGAGCGTCGGTCCCGGGTGGACGGGCTGAAGGACACCTGTGTGTTTGAGAGCCGCTGACTGACCGAGCAACGCGCTTTTATAGTCCGTGAACGCGCGTCACCCCCTTCACGCGCATGGACATTATTCACTAGAGCTCCATCTTTGATCTTTAAGGGGAATGACAATGAGGCGGTGATAGACTTACAGTCTCTTCAGTGGGCTGTACTGGAGTTTAAAGTGTTTTTGGATCATTCCGGGGACAAAACATTGATACAATATCTGTCCAAGAACCTTCAGTAAACAAATAACTCGACAACACGAGTTGTGGGAAATCAGATGTGATCTAGGAGCTTTATACCACTTAATAGTAAAAATGGAATTACAGAGCTCTCTAATTGGAATTCTTACTGGTAAAAATGGAATTACAGAGCTCTCTAATTGGAATTCTTACTGGTAAAAATGGAATGACAGAGCTCTCTAATTGGAATTCTTACTGGTAAAAATGGAATGACAGAGCTCTCTAATTGGAATTCTTACTGGTAAAAATGGAATTACAGAGCTCTCTAATTGGAATTCTTACTGGTAAAAATGGAATAACAGAGCTCTCTAATTGGAATTCTTACTGGTAAAAATGGAATGACAGAGCTCTCTAATTGGAATTCCTACTGGTAAAAATGGAATGACAGAGCTCTCTAATTGGAATTCCTACTGGTAAAAATGGAATGACAGAGCTCTCTAACTGGAATTCTTACTGGTAAAAATGGAATGACAGAGCTCTCTAATTGGAATTCTTACTGGTAAAAAATGGAATTACAGAGCTCTCTAATTGGAATTCTTACTGGTAAAAATGGAATGACGGAGCTCTTTAATTGGAATTCCTACTGGTAAAAATGGAATTACAGAGCTCTCTAATTGGAATTCTTACTGGTAAAAATGGAATGATGGAGCTCTCTAACTGGAATTCTTACTGGTAAAAATGGAATGACAGAGCTCTCTAATTGGAATTCTTACTGGTAAAAAATGGAATGACAGAGCTCTCTAATTGGAATTCTTACTGGTAAAAATGGAATTACAGAGCTCTCTAATTGGAATTCTTACTGGTAAAAATGGAATGACGGAGCTCTTTAATTGGAATTCTTACTGGTAAAAATGGAATGATGGAGCTCTTTAATTGGAATTCTTAATAGTAAAAATGGAATTACAGTTGGAATTCCTACTGGTAAAAATTTAATTAGTTGGAATTCCTCCTGGTAAAAATTTAATTACAGATCTCTCGAGTTGGAATTCTTAATGGTAAAAATGGAATTAAAGAGTTGTTTAATTTGTATTTCTTACTAGTAAAAATGGAATTACAGAGCTCTCTAATTGGAATTCTTACTGGTAAAAATGGAATTACAGAGCTCTCTAATTGGAATTCTTACTAGTAAAAATGGAATTACAGAGCTCTCTAATTGGAATTCTTACTAGTAAAAATGGAATTACAGAGCTCTCTAATTGGAATTCTTACTAGTAAAAATGGAATTAAAGTGTTGTTAAATTTGAAATTCAAACTAGTAAATATGGAATGACATGGAATGTCGCTATCAGCATAGAGGTAAAATTAAGCCTTCTTTACATCACTTCGAGAAACAAAGAGATTAAGTCTGGAACAATGAACTGTACTTGACACGGATGAGCATCAATACAAGATAATCTTTATTATAACACAAGGGCTAACAGAGAAATACAATAATAATTGGTCCATTAAAGAAAATAAAACATGATATAAAATGGATCTCGAAAATGCATCTCATGACTTCAGAAAGAGACACGCAGCTAAAAGTTTAACTGCTCAGAATGTTAAAGTCTTAAGCACGTGACTTCTAAAACACTTTAAATAACTTGTGCGAGAACCTAATGGTCTCGCATCTTCAGCGCATCTATAAAATGTTTTTTTAATGGAGCCATGAACTATTAGTATTTGCATTTGTGGGTTTTCCATATTGTCATTTCACACTGACAACTCGACTATATAGACTATATTTACTTTATCAAATAATTCATCAAATCTTAGAAGTAATTCTCCAGAGGCCAATCAGCAGTACGACAAAATCTCGTGGAGCCTCTTTCGCAAACAAACGGCACAATAAAACAACTGCTTGATTTCTGAAACTTCGGAAATCCAACTTGGGTCTTGACCAACAGGATCTCCTTAACGGCAACAGAATTGTTCAAGGAACTTCCACTAAACTACATCCATAATCGTCATTTACACTTGACTACACTAGATCTTCATATAGTTCATATTATAAGAACGTTAAAATATCAAAGACAAAATTATTACAAAAAAAACAATGACCCCATCGAAATGTTATTCTTGCAGATTGGTTGGTAGGGAATTCTGCAACATTAGCATATTTCTGAGCGATGTGTGATTGCGGAAGTATTTATGTTTGCTTCTAAATCTTTCACGAAAACTTCCAACAAATTGTGTGGAAAACTAATCACCTTGGAAACACTTATCACCACCAACTGCACTGGGAAGTTTGGATTAAAGAGGTAAAAACATGGATCACGGCAGAATTTTAAGGGGTGTCAGTTTGGCCCAAGTCACAATCAAAATATGGTAATTCTTAGATCTTGGGCAGCAACAGCAGGACAACAGAAGATAAACTAATACAACTGTAGTGATCAAGGTCTGCAGCAGGAAATTTGCTACCCAGAATCCTCTCTGGTCCTGTCGAAACAAACACAGGCTTATGTGTTTCTGATGCCAAGAGCCTGTTCCAGCTCCTGTCGCCGTTGTTGGACCTGAGAGAAAGAGGTATCGCAAGAGAACTGTTAATTCTGTTGTTCCAACATGCATTTAATATTTGAGATTACACCAATTTCAGTGGCGAAACGCAAGCAGCTTCACCTTTGAATAGAAATAACGGCAGACGGCCTCTTGAGCCCAGGGCTGGAAGTAGAACTCGGCTCTCCTTTCCTCCTCCGGGTTTCCAACCACATCTGTCATTGACTGAAAACAACCCCAACCCCCAAAGTCATTATTAGTCCAGTCAGTCCAGTAACGAACACTCAACTGAGCAAACATACAGAGACAGGCGAAGGTTAAACAACCCCTTCTGACTATTAGTGAAGGAAAAATGGAAGGTACCATAAACTACAACGGTTATAGCCATAAAACTTGCGCTCCAAGACGTCACATTTAAGTCAAATGTTGTAGCTGACTGGTGGGCAAGTTTCTCACCTTCAGGTCTCTGCACTGTGACTGCAGCCAGTCGTTGATGAAGCCCTGCGGATCTCGAGCAAAACTCAACATGAACTCCCTCTGAGTCTTCAGATGGTTAATGGTTTCAATAGTCTCATGAATCTGAAGACAAGAGCAAATAAATCCACATATTGTAATTAGATCACTGTGCTTTTAATGTGCTTACTGTAATTAGATCTCAAAGCTGTTACTTTGCTCAAGATAGTCAGTAAATACAAAGGTCAACGACTGACAGTGACGACAAACGGAGAACGAGGCTGTTGCAAGATAACCAGTGGTGTAACTGGGTCAAAGGAGAATATCCAAAAAAATGGTCAAGTTTACTTGTGTGGAAGTTCACAGAGGAGTCTAATTAGATTTTTAAGTCAACGCAAGAATCAACCCTAACAAATAAGTATGCATGATATATCGGCGGCCATATTGGTGTCGGATGATGAATGTGAAATGAGACTTTTGACTTAAGTGAAAAGCACCGCATTTATAAAAGTAACCAACGTTTATTATAAATCGCACTCAAATGACTTTGCCTTAGAGTTGTAAAATGTCTATTTAACTGGTTCAAAAGTAGGCTACATTTGGTAAATGATTATGGGAAAAGATTAGAGGTTTTCTTCTTTTTTCTGCAGTTTAAGTTGTTTTAAAATAAAAGCAGTTATCCACCTTACATGTTAGATTTTATTTAAAGTGCTCGATGTGGCTTTTTAAGGTGAGCCTTTCGTTTTTCTAATCAGTCATACATAATTTAAATTTATATCCAGATTTAGGTTTTTTTTTTTTAAATCTATCCATTTCTCTCTCTCTCTCTCTCTCTCTCTCTCTCTCTCATATATATATATATATATATATATATATAGGTTATCAGCTTCCAAATACAATGAGTTATCGGTTATCGTATTGGCCAAAATGTAAATATTGGTGCACCCTTACAAACTGATGATGATGATGACACAGATGACGCTGTAAATCGAAAGCGTTTTGTCTTTGAAATGGGCACTTAAAACTTTGGCCTCTCAAACTAAAAATCGTAAGTCTTTTTGTACACATTATGTGCGAGCTTCCCATCTTTTGGACTATAGTATGATCTTTTGAGCTTGGAAATATAAACCCTTTCAGTATTTGGCATGGACATCTACAGCTTTTGTTGTGCAGTTGGTTAACTACTATTTGCACCCCTACAAACAAATAAACACTAGTGGTCAATTGATTCGTTTTTTTTTTTTTTAGCCGATGGTGGTATAAAATACAATTTAATGACAGCAATTGAGATGCAGAGAAGTTTAAATAATCATTTTTAAATGAACTAGACAGTAATTTCACACAATATTCACCCTACACAGACCACTAACCAGACATGATGTGACCATTCCCAGCAACAAACAATGCTGTGAAACCAGCCAATCAGAGCATATTTGATGTTCAATAAACTACTACTACTGAACTATTGGGAGCAGGACTGAACCAATGAGATTTCAGTGTATGTGGGGCTATCCGGCACAACATAATAAAGTGCCCAACAGTGCTCACACAATTTTTCAGCCATCTTGGTTTTGGAAGTATTTTTCCATTCATTTCTTCAACAGGTATTTAATAAAATCCTAATAAGAGTTGTAAGCCATGAACCAAACCAAGCAGCTCCAAATGGGGCAATCACAACATTACAAACAAATACTCCAAAATCAGAAAAAAGGTACAAGAATTTACTTAATGTCTTTCAATACCATGAAGCACAGCAAATGACGTAGCTGAAACATATTAGTAGTATGTGACTTTTGGGGGAGTGACTAGATTGCATCATTGGAGTGGGCGGAGCTGCAGAGCTCTTTTAGCCCATGTTGTAGGCCACAATACCATGATTGGTGGATCTCTCTTCGGGATTATGGGTAGTGTAGTTCTTCTGCTTTTAAACATGGTTTTGTAAAAGTAAAATTGAAATAACTTGGACTGATGACTTCAGCAGAAGCATATCCCATCGATTAACACGGTAGGTCTGTCTTTAAAGGTTTAGAAGTTATCGTTAATAATCAGTTGCCCTATGACAAAAATAAATAGGACCTTTACTATCTGGCTAGACTGTTGTGCTCTATATCAGTTGAATCACGAGAGCTTCATTGTCTACACTCCCATTGCTAGTTGTTGTTGCATCATGTCATTACTTATTTGCATAAAGCTGAACTCAATTGCTTGACTTTGTTGGCAACCGTCACTGAATATTAATGACTTCCAGTTGCTTTGTTGCTACTTCTAATTTCATGAGAACCAAAGGTCTGAGTTTTCAGCCATTTTTAATGATTCAACCATGCTGAAAAAAACATTAGATCTAGCATGGAGTCTCTGTGGCAACATGTTGACTAGGCTACAAAAAATTCTTAGGAAATTAGCACTCCTTGGCTTTCATCGTCCTTGTTTGTGTGCATTTCTCCACAACAAAAGCAACCAAAAACATTCAGATCTGCATGTTGCCAAGAGTCACTTTGATTCGCTATGGCTGTTCCGCCAGACAAAACACCACTACAGATCTTCAGAGTGAAGGCGAACAATAGCTCTCGATCCTGCAGTGAAACACTGAAAACTTCAAGGACTGTTTATACAGCCTGAACAAAGACAACTCACAGTCATCTACACAGCTGGGCAATATGTTTTGTGCTTTGATGGTACTTATGCACTTGCTCTTAAATGGCTTATATAGTGGATTTTCAATCAGAGGAACCATCACGTCAACCAAGCAACCATTGCAGCCAAGCAGGTTTAAACTGTTTGTATGCAAAGAAAACCCAAGCTTAAAAGTTGAAACATTTGTACTTTTTATACCTTGTTGTCGAGGCCCGCAATCTCTTGTTGACTGGCTGTTGACAGCAGGAAAGAGTTCATCTGCGTCTTCAGCGTGTCGTCCACCTCGACATCAATATCATAACACGCCGTCTTCTTCTGATCGTTGGGATCCACGCTGAGACAGAATGTTAAAGTTAAAGGTGTACTTCATAGAAGTCGGTAAAAGCGACTTTGAGTGACACGTTGGCGATGGTTACCTTATGACGTGGTTGATGATGATTGGCTCAGGGGGCATCAGTAGTGCATGCAGACGCTGAGGGATCTCTGAGAACTTCATCCTCGGGGACTCAAAGATCTGAAACGAGAACAATGATGATTTGAATAAAAATTATACTAAAATCATTAACATTAGAAATACACTTATAATACACTAATATATATATATGAATGGATGAATGAACGTTTATATGGTGCTTTTTGGACAATGCACTCAAAGCGCTTTACACAATGAACGGGACTCTTCTCAACCACCACCAGTGTGCAACCTCCACCTGGATGATGCAACGGCAGCCATAGAGCACTAGTACACCCACCACACACCAGCTATTGGTGGAGGAGAGAGTAGAGCGATAGAGCCAATTAATGGATGTGGATTATTAGGAGGCCATGGTTGATAAGGGCCAATGGGTGGAATTTGGCCAGGACACCAGGTTTACACCCCTACTCTTTAAGAGAAGTGTCCTATGATTTTTAATGACCACAGCGAGTCAGGACCTCAGTTTAACATCTCGTCTGAAGTGTCCCTGTCACTATACTGGGGCATTAGTAACCACACAGACCGCCAAGTGAGCACCTCTGCTGGCCTCCGTAATATCACTTCCAGCAGCAACCGTAGTTTTCCCGGATGATCTCCCATCCATGCACTGACCAGGCTAAACCCTGCTTAGCTTCAGTTGGCAACCGGTCTTGAGCAACAGGGGGATATGGCTGCTGACAGTATAAATGGAAGTCTATGAGTTTTTTCCCATTTTTCCCATAACAGTATGTTGGCTTCTTCATGCCGACAATTACAGAATGGGAAAAACAATAAATACAACCCAATACAATCAATATTGAGATAAGACAAGTTAAAGAAATTTAAATGTATTTAACTAACTCTCAGCCTCAGACTGCACACCTACAGATTGCTTAGTCTATCTGATGTATACTGCAAATAAAAATGGCAAGACCTTTAACCTGATTTCCACCAATTCTTCCATTTGTTGAGAAAATCTGTGTATTTGTTTAAATAAACTGCCATTTTGTAGCTAAACAGTCTGAAAATGTGTCATCATTGATTTCAGATTGATTAAATGCCCTGAAATGTCACAAAGTGCTTTATATGTTGGATTAGACAGCCCATTCTCATCTAAGTAGTCATTTATTGATAAGAAAAAGCAATATGCATCCAACACTGAAAGTCAAAAACCTCCCTATGTGCAAAGTACTTTGAAGTTTAGAGTACACTTATAAAAGCTCTTTAAATCCAACTTATCTTAAAAGTACTGATTTCTATCTTCATTTATTGAAGTAAGAATCAAATATGAAGTATTTAAGTCATTACCTGCTGGAGATATTTATCACAGTTGATGAACTCTCGCTCATGAGGGTCCTGCAGTTTATGGGTCTTCACATACTGCCACAGAGCCTGAATGATCACGGGTCGAGTCTGAGTGTGAATGCCCAACAACCGCGCCAGTCTGGGGTCCAACTTAAACTGAGGAGGCTGGAAAGAGATTGTCAAAGTTTGACTGAATCAACAATGTGTGTTCTTGGTAACAGCCAATTTATCAAACTGGAATTGTGCCATCTGGTCGAGGATTCTTACTAACTTCCCATGGTTTTCCCATTTTTGTTTTAACATCTCTATCAGCATTGGCAGGTATTATACTTTGGTAAATATCTGTTCTCACCTGGTAGTCGAGCATGAGCAGTACAGTACAGCGCACACCAACATCACCGGGTCTCTTCACCTGAAATCCATCTGTTTCCTGAGTGTTAGCTGTTCTGTGCCACTGAAAACAATAAACATTGTCAACTCCAACATCTGACATGGTCTTAGAATTAGATAAATGTTCAGTTTATTCCCAAAGACAAGAGTCCAACAGCTGATCAGGACGCTAGTGTAGGTATTAAATTTAAAGAAATCTCACCTCCACCAAATGATTGTCTGGTCCATACAAGTCTTTGTCCAACTCGATCACTAAAGACTTAAAAAAAGAGGAGAACTTCCTCTTTTGTTTGGTGGCTTCATATTTGGACACAGCAGCCTGAGAGAAACAAAGAGAAATGTTTAGTGAGATAAGAGCTCACCACCACAACGTCCCACCAAGGAGTCAAGCAAGTCCACCCTCGTGTCTTTACAGCACTCTGGTGCGGAGATATGGTGCCTTTGATGGTTGTTAGGGTGCTCTGTGTGGTTACTTGGTTGTCACTAAACTTGCCTTACTGTCCCAAGTGAAAAGAGGCCACCCTCATGTGTCTATGACATTCTGGTGCCAAGATATGGTGCTCTCGGGTGTTGCTGTTATGTTGTCACTAAACTAGCCTTACTGTCCAAAGTGAAAAGAGGTCACCCCCCTGTCTCTATGACATTCTGGTGCCAAGATATGGTGCTCTCATGTGTTGCCATTTGATTCTCACTAAACTTGCCTTACTGTCCCAAATGAAAAAAGGCCATATCCATGACTCTACTTCATTTCAGTGCCAAGATATGTTGCATTTGGTGGTTGCTAGGGAGTTTCTATGTGGTTGCTAGGTTGTTGTGAGAGACTGCTAGCGTGTAACTAAACTTGCCTTACTGTCCCTAGTGAAAAAAGGCCACCCCGTGTCTCTACTACATTTTGGTATCAAGTCAAGTTGCTCTTGGGAGTTTGCTAGGGCATTGCTAGGTTGCTGTAGGTGATTGCTTGGGTGTGTGGGTGGTTGCTAGGGTGTCACTAAACTTACCGTATTGTGCCAAGTAAAAAGAGGCCACCCTCTAGTCTCTACGACATTCTGGAGCCAAGATATGGTGCCCTCATGGTTGCTAGGGCGTTGCTATGTGGTTAGTAGGTTGCTTTATTGTCCGAATTAGAGGCCATCCCCATGTTTCTACAACATTTTGGTGCCAAGAAATGGTTCTCTTGGTGGTTGTTAGAGCGTTGCCATGTGGTTGCTAGGCTGTTCTGGGTGGTTGCTAAATTGTCACTAAACTTGACATATAGTCCCAAGAATAGAGGCCACCTTCTTGTCTCAACAACGTTCTGGTGCCAAGATACGGTGCCCTTGGTGGTTGCAAGGTTGTTGTGGGTGGATGCAAGAGTGTTACAAAACCCCCATGTCTCTAAAATGATCTGGTCCATATATATGAACCCATCTGCTCCCTTTTCAGTGTTAAGTCTATGGGCATTTTTACCCACAGGGCAAACGCTGCACTATAGAAGTCATAGCACACCTCTCTCACTAAACTGGTTGATTTGACACCTCATTCATGGGTGTAAGACAAACAGTGCAGGATGAGGTAAGTGCCAACGTTTTGGCGGACAAACAGTTTGAGATTCTGGAAAAACCCAAAACAAAGGTCATAGTAATGGTGCCACCTTGCTCAAGCAAACACCTCTTATTAAAGACAGTGAAATGTGAGAATTTCGCTTACATCCTCTAGAAGTCGCCCCTCCACACGCAGCTCCCATGACGCAACGGTTCCCTCTCCGTCCTCAGCATCGGCTTTGGCCGGGTTGAAGGTGTTGGAGATAAATATACGTAGCTTTCGTTTTTGCTGCATAGAACAAGGTATTAAGCACCAATATCTCAACCAATAAAATTCACAAGAAACAGCTCAAGTACAGTAATGGAAATCGGGCCAAACGAGTGCTCGAACACTCTACTAATAACGAAATTTGAGTCACGCATTATCCTGAGCATCCATGTATGATTAAAGTATACTTTGGTCTTAAAAATCAAAATGCCTTCCAGAGGTCGCATCATAATACAGGCACCGTTCGCACAGCATTTTTGCTTTATGTGTGGACAGACAGATTACTCGTCGCTTATGATAGGTTGCATGGCACAACAAATCTTTACCTTGATGGGTCTCTTGAGAGCTTCCTGAATATCGAGTCTCTTGCGCATGATGGTTTGATCGAGTTTACGCTCAAATGCCAGCAGATCCATGTACGCTTGAGACTCGGGAACAAGTTCTCTGATCTGAAACACACAATAAATAGCCATTATCTGCACACTGACACACTGAAAACAGAAACGGCAAAGGAAAACTTGCGAAGTGGTTTTCGCAAACAACCTCAGGTTTGTATCAAGAGTGCTGCATTAGCTACATATTAACAGGCCTATTTGAAGACTAAAAATAATAGACTTAATGGGCACTTACTCTTTGAGGTAGAATTTTATCTGCCATTTTCTTCTTCTTGGCACTAAAATGGAAAGATAGGCGTTGAAACTCACTAATGAGTAAATGCATTTAAAATCATTACATCTGTAGAGATGGTCTTACTGTTGGTTGCGGTTCTGTTGCTGGACCTGCTGGATCTGATTTGGCGCCGGTCTTTTGCGGGACGGGTCCATGACTGGCATGCCTGGGCGGGACACTGGACTGGACCCGTAACCAGGGGGTCCCATGGAGGGTCCCTGAGGTGTCATACGACTCGCTGGCGGCATTCCTGGTCTCTATAGGGTTTAGAAAAACGATCTGGTTATATGTATGAACAAACACATGTTTGTTTTTGTGAGTTAAAAAAAAAAGCCCAACAAAATAGTTACACTCAGGACAAAAATGTCCACATTGAAACCCAATAAAACAGCAATAATTGATCACAGTGCCATTAAAGCATAAAATTGTGAATTCTATGATATTACGTATTCAATCTGGAGCCCTGGCTTCAAAATAATAATAATAATAATAATAATATTTTCCTCCAGATGGCGCCATTTTTCTCATGTTAAGCCTATGGAGCAAATACAAGCTTTTCCCCTGTTCACTGTATTATAGAGACCTGCAGGACAACTGAATACATGATGCAGATACAAGTGTGTGTGTGTGTGTGTGTGTGTTGGTACGGATGTCAGAGTGTGTTTTGAGAAATGTGTGTGTGTAAAAACAACTGTGGCATAATATAAACAAACTGGCATTTTAAGGGTTAAAATCCTGAAATGGTTGAATATTTGGTAGTTATGATCAGGACTGATGCTGATTAAAACAATTAACAAATCTCCAGGCAAACACAGACCGTTCCCCAAACCGCAGTGTGTGGTTCCTACTTAGATATATTTTGGGGAAATAACTCCAAACGTTCTGTATAAGTTTTATTTTGTTAAAATACAAATAAAACGTTTCTATAACGTACTGAGAACCGTACATGTTTAGCTAGGTTGATGCTTCGCACGCGCTAATAATAAGAAAACATGCCACATTTCAGTATTTTTGAGTGTCTGAGTTTTACACATTAAATAAAATCACATTTTCCGTTAGCAAACATTTAAAGGAAACCCCCTTCGGTTTCATCAGATGGCTCTTTGTTCTCCGCGCGCCTTACCGGGTATCCGGGCCCGGGCATCGGTGATCGGTACATGTGATTCTGCGGACCACCGGGTCCCATCCGTCCTGTGGGGGTACCGGGACCCATAACTGGCCCTGCACCGGCCACCGGCGGCCCGGGTCCCATCGCAGCTACTGCTGGTGCTGCCCCGCCGCCGCCGCCACCCGGTGTCGCAGGCTGATAACCTCCACGCGCAGCCATCTTCTCCAGCCGCAAACAGAGCACCGCTGAGACCGAGTGCCTCTCGCGAGAGTTCAAAAATCACCAAGACTAACCTTCAAACCCGTGACCAAATATCGCGAGACTCAAGGAGGAGGGATACTGACGTCATCTTCAGCCCAGGCTCTGGTTTATTCTACAGATAGATTTATTTATAATTAAAAATAAATTTGTTAATTTGATATTCCATTATATTTGAATTTAATTTAATAAAAGAATATAAACATTGTATTTTTATTCCATTTTTCATGTATAAAAAAATAAAAAAAATAAAAATAAAAAGAACAAAGTTGATGTATATGGCGCAAGGGCGTAGCAATCATTTCAAAAGTGAGGGGGAGAGAACACAGCGAAAGTTTATTTATTATTAACATTAATATATAAGATATATATTTATAAGTCTATGTCTTATAAACATCAATGTCCGCAAGAGGGAGACAAACACCAAAATAATGATAATAATAATGATAACGTGAAAACTAATACATGTCACTGTATATATGCAATGAACTGTGTATAA
The DNA here is from genome assembly GCA_032164185.1 of Moxostoma hubbsi. Lineage (NCBI taxonomy): Eukaryota > Metazoa > Chordata > Actinopteri > Cypriniformes > Catostomidae > Moxostoma > Moxostoma hubbsi. The sequence goes on from JAVLUX010000048.1 coordinate 23,208,148, forward strand.
TGTGTGACCAAAATAAAGGATTCTATTCTATAATAATAATAATAATAATAATAATAATAATAATACATTTTTCAACATCTGTTTAATTGGAAAGTGGCATGACTGGTATTTCAGTGCACATTTCTAGCGGGTTTGATGCATGTCATAAGCTCTCAACCAGACTTCAAGAAAATGTACTTTTCTTGTCCTTTTCTAAATCATTCATGACATTCATGCTCGATATAAAAAAATCTTCATTTCTTAATCATTTGAAACCATGTCCTCTTCTTCAACCTCTCTCTCCATGTCCTTCATTGTGACATTTAGTGTCATGCACAGATTTATACACACACACTCACGCACACACACACGCGCGCGCGCACACACACACACACACACACACACACACTGACACAAACTCACACACACACGCACAAACACTCACACACGCACGCACGCACGCGCGCGCACACACACACACACACACTCTACTTCACTGCGGTTGATTAAAAAGAAGCAGCTTTCTGCAGTCTGTGCCAGGGCTCATAATTCACACATCATTTGCATCATTAAACTCTGTTCCCATAAGCACAGACAAAAATCAATACCAGAATGTACTGTTGGATGTACAGGATGTCTATGAGGATCAGTGTGTGTTTGAGCATGATATGCCAAAAGTGTTAGTAAATGCAGCATCAACTATATTTATAAGGTAAAATGCTGTAATATCTCCATCAGGTGTCATCAAGGACCGGCCACTTTCAAATAAACACTTTGTTTTTAATTCATGATTTATAGCAGATTCCACACAAACACAGCGGTGGATAAATGCAAGACTGAGTAGAGATAGGGCAAGGGGTCGTTCACCCCCCCCCCCCCCCAAAAAAAAAATAAAGGACAATTCTGTCACTCACCTCAGCAAGTTTTCTCTCTTCTGTGGAACAGAAATGGAGGGATTTATCATTGTTATTATTGTTCTTCTCCATACAAGATCAGTAAAAACAACAGCTGCTGATTTGACCGTTATGCACCTTCTCTGTGTTTACATCAGCGCCTCCCGCCGAAAGCTGACAGGGGAGAATACGGTGGAGGATGACCGCTGCGGCGGGCCCCGGGGCTTTAGCCGACACCTGTGTGTGTGTTTGTGTATGTCTTTTGGTTAAGTTTTATATTTATATCCCGCATTTCGGCACCAGTGTAAAGGGATTGGTGCAAGGAGGAGTCGAGGACCGGCTTGACGATCATTATGGAGTCAAGGACCGGCTTGACGATATAAATAATTATCGTCAAGCCGGTCCTCGACTCCTCCTTTCCACCAATCCCTTTACACTGGTGCCAAAACGCGGGATGGCCGCGGCTGCTCTTTTGAGGTGGATGGTAGCGGCGGGAACTGCACTACAGCGCATCCCTCCTCCTTATACAGGTGAAACTCGAAAAATTAGAATATCGTGCAAAAGTTCATTAATTTCAGTAATTCAACTTAAAAGGTGAAACTAATATATTATATAGACTCATTACAAGTAAAGTAAGATATTTCAAGCCTTTATTTGATATAATTTTTATTATTATGGCTTACAGCTTATGAAAACCCCAATTTCAGAATCTCAGAAAATTAGAATATTACATGAAATCAATGAAAAAAAAGGATTTTAAATACAGAAATGTCAGCCCTCTGAAAAGTATAATCATGCATATGTACTCAGTACTTGGTTTGGGCCCCTTTTGCATTAATTACTGCCTCAATGCGGCGTGGCATGGATGCTATCAGCCTGTGGCACTGCTGAGGTGTTATGGAAGACCAAGATGCTTCAATAGCGGCCTTCAGCTCTTCTGCATTGTTTGGTCTCATGTCTCTCATCTTTCTCTTGGCAATGCCCCATAGATTCTCTATGGGGTTCAGGTCAGGCGAGTTTGCTGGCCAATCAAGCACAGTAATACCATGGTCATTGAACCAGGTTTTGGTACTTTTGGCAGTGTGGGCAGGTGCCAAGTCCTGCTGGAAAATGAAGTCAGCATCTCCATAAAGCTTGTCTGCTGAAGGAAGCATGAAGTGCTCTAAAATGTCCCGGTAGACGGCTGCGTTGACTCTGGACTTAATAAAGCACAGTGGACCAACACCAGCCGATGACATGGCTCCCCAAACCAACACAGACTGTGGAAACTTCACACTGGACTTCAAGCATCTTGGATTGTGTGCCTCTCCATTCTTCCTCCAGATTCTGGGACCTTGATTTCCAAATGAGATGCAAAATTTGCTCTCATCAGAAAAGAGGACTTTGGACCACTGAGCAACAGACCAGTTCTTTTTTTCTTTAGCCCAGGTAAGACGCTTCTGACGACATTTGAAGCCCATGTCCAGGACCCGTCTGTGTGTGGTGGCTCTTGATGCAGTAACTCCAGCCTCAGTCCACTCCTTGTGAAACTCCCCCACACATTTGAATGGCCTTTTCCTGACAATCCTCTCCAGGCTACGGTCATCCCTGCTGCTGGTGCACCTTTTTCTTCCACACTTTTCCCTTCCACTTAACTTTCTATTAATGTGCTTTGATACAGCACTTTGAGAACATCCAACTTCTTTTGCAATTACCTTTTGAGGCTTTCCCTCCTTGTGGAGGGTGTCAATGATGGTTTTCTGCACAACTGTCAGGTCAGCAGTCTTCCCCATGATTGTGAATTCAACTGAACCAGACTGAGAGACCATTTAAAGGCTCAGGAACCCTTTGCAGGTGTTTTGGATTAATTAGCTGATTAGAGTGTGACACTTTGAGCCTACAATACTGAACCTTTTCACAATATTCTAATTTTCTGAGATTCTGAATTTGGGGTTTTCATAAGCTGTAAGCCATAATAATAAAAATTATATCAAATAAAGGCTTGAAATATCTTACTTTGCTTGTAATGAGTCTATATAATATATTAGTTTCACCTTTTAAGTTGAATTACTGAAATTAATGAACTTTTGCACGATATTCTAATTTTTCGAGTTTCACCTGTTTATATTTATATCCCGCGTTTCGGCACCATTGAAAAGGGATTGGTGGAAAGGAGGAGGCGAGGACCGGCTTGACGATATAAATAATAGTTTAATATAAGGGGGGTTCACATGATATGAGTGTGAAGTGATCATCTGTCCTCCCAACATGCGAGTAAGGGCAGCCGGTGGACTTTCTGGTGCCCTACGCAGACTGCGTAGTATAGTATAGGGAGCGGCGGTACTGTCTGGAGCGGTCATCTGTGCGGTCCAATCACGCTAAACCTGTGACATTGTCTATGTTGATTAATTTGATTTCTATAGTCAAGGACATGTTGGATAGTCAATATATTTATTTGACTTTATCTCATTGATTTTATATATCTGTCGAAGGGGGGGGGGGGGGGGGGGGGGGGGGGGGGTTATGGGGGTGATAGTGTTCAAATAAGTTAAAAATGCATAACTAGGCTTAGAATATAATGCACTATATCAGACTGTTACAAGTAAACAAACAAACAAACAGAGGGATTCATTAGGGGTGCATTTCTTTGACCAAACATTTCAAATCGTGGGGGCATTAATGCCCAGAGCCCACCCTAATTTCTGACCCAGTTATGGACAAAATGACAATGCTAAAATAACGATAGCACGTTTTATTTCTAATTACTTATCTTTACTGTCTTGTCAATCAAGACTGCATCTTATGCACGACATAACTATTGACAAATGGAGTCGTGTGTCGTTATCATGCTGATGGATGTGCACAAACTTCACATAAAAACGAACTGAATTATCTCCGGTCGACCCAGTTAAAACCTGCTTGTCTCGGGAGTAATTAATCCTCTTAAAGCCTGCGATGACACTCTTATCAGTGTCAAACGGCAGCAGCTTCCAAATGTGCCAAGAGATCTGTCAAGATAAAAATGCACGAGGGAGGAACTTCCTGACAGATGGGTTATCATGGGGAATCACTGGCAAATGTGCTTCATATGGAGCTATATGTCCATGGTGGTTACGGCCACTGAAGAACTCAAATAAACTCGTTTGATTGAACAGTGACACATATTGCACAACTGTACATAGTAAACCGCTAAGAACTGGACAGGAATGGACAAGAGCCCTAGCGTCATAATGGGCCTGTTCGACACGAACCATAAAACATGGTCTGCACTTATATAATGCTTTTCTTTAACTTTAGCGGTTACCAAAGGGCTTTATACTGTGTCCCATTCACCTATTCACACACATTCACACACCAGTGGCGGCAGAGCTGCCATGCAAGGTGCTAGCCTGCCATTGGTCGCAACTTGGGTTTCAGTGTCTTGCCCAAGGACACTTCGGCATGTTGAGTCATGTGGACGGGGAATTGAACCTGACCCAACAACCCTGCAATTGGCAGCCGACCCGCTCTACCACCTGAGCCACAGCTGCCCCACAGATGGTTCAATGGCGCAACTCTGACCCATCAAACAGCCTTTGGTTCCCAGAAAGCTCTGGGGCATTGTGCCCATAGATTTGTATTGTGCCCCCTAAAAACTTCGGACACCCACCTCCTGGTCCAATGAAGAGACAACTACTTGCCCACCCTACATCCATGCGCTGGGAACATTCGTTTAGGATTATTGGGGATTACTGCTCCTAGACCATTGGAGATTGGTTCCCAAAACAATTAACCAAATGGGAACCAAACGCTAACATTAGGGGAAACGTTCTGTGTTTGCTATAGTGATCATGCGGAGGTTACCCCATGTTACTCTACCCACCCTAGCAACCAGGCCAATTTGGTTGCCAAGGAGACCTGGCTGTAGTCACTCAGCATGCCCTGCATTCAAACTCGTGACTCCAGCGGCGGTAGCCAGCGTCAATACTCGCTGAGATACCCAGACCCCCGTGCTTCATTCATTATAGATAGACTCTGTACTGGAAACAGAAATGAGTTCGTACTCTCAGCGTTCCTTAAATCAAGTTTGACTGTATTTGTGCCTTTATAGTTTCATGAAGCTCTCAAATTTGAGCTTCTTCGTTACTTGCGATGTGTTACTATGCAAATGTGTCATGATGCTTCTTTTCCATAACACTGAATCTGGTAATAAAGTGTTAGTTACAGCTTTAAACTCTCTGAATGATGGGACAAATAACAATTATAAAGCATGATGCATTCAATTCAAGTCCAGCCCCAAATGTTCAACTTTCACAGTGGAGATCTCATCTGCTGACTGCAGGTATTGGCAGTACTCCAGGCGTCCCACATCAGCACAGCAACGACAGCAGGAAATGACAGTCTCATCACTCATTCATGACAGTCTTCACTTTTGTTACACAAACAGAGCATATGCCATCCCAGCATTACCCCGTTGTCCACCGTCAGGAGGCACAAAAAAGGAAAAGGTGATTTTGGGCTTCCAAAACCATTATCAATAACGTCACAGCTCATCATCTAGTTAAACTGAACCATTTTTAAAATGCATTCATGGATTCTGATGTCAGGGAGTTATTTTAATATCCATCTTCATTATGCAGTTCCTAGGAGACGTCCTGAAATCCTCTCAGTCGCGTCAGATGTCTCGCTTGGAGTTCATGCATAATGTTCCTTCAACAGTTGATTATACCTGCCAGAGTAAATGTGTGAATTGTCGTGAAATAAGAACACTGTAAGACTGGAAATCACAAACTGACACATTTCACCCTTAAACATGAATAATCAAACACCAAAGCTGAATGAAATACGAGACCGTCGTAAAACGATGAACGCTCTTTATTATACCTTCATGGATAAATGGAACAGCCTATTATCTGCTAATATGCCGACTGAACTATGTTTGCAATAATAAAAAAAACTATGAACAGAATAATGAATCTGATGACTATCATGATTATCACACTGATAAATATATTTATCATTCTTTAACGTCACTTTTACATATCAGTGGTCTCGTTTGTGCTTTGATATGATGTTTGCAACATCAACAAATACATTTCAGCAATTACACGATTCAAATAAAAGTTGTTTAACACACAGTTCGATTTTCATGAACAGAATAAAATGTAAAGTATAACACACACACACACACACACTCACGCACGCACACTCACACACTCACGAACGCACACACACACACACACACACACACACACACTCATGCACGCACGCACACACACACACACGCACACACACACGCACACACTCACACACACTCAAGCACGCACACACGCATGCACACACACTCACTCACACACACACTCACGCACACAATCACGCACACACACTCACTCACTCACGCACACTCACTCACGCACGCACACACTCACGCACGCACACTCACTCACGCACGCACACACACACACACACTCACGCACACACACACTCACTCACTCACTCACGCACGCACACACACACACACACACTCACGCACACACACACACACACACACGCACACTCACGCACGCACACACTCACGCACGCACGCACACTCACTCATGCACGCACACACACACACACTCACGCACACACACACACACACACACACACACACACACACTCACGCACACACACACACTCACACTCACTCACTCACGCACACTCACTCACTCACTCACGCACACACACACACACACACACACACACACTCACGCACGCACTCACTCACTCACACACACACACACACACACACTCACGCACACACACTCACTCACTCACGCACACACACACTCACGCACACTCACTCACACACACTCACACACGCACTCACTCACACTCACTCGCACTCACTCACACTCACTCGCACTCACTCGCACTCACTCACTCACGCACACACACACACACACACACAAACTCACTTACTCGCACTCACTCGCACTCACTCACTCACTCATGCACACACACTCACGCACGCACTCACACTCACTCACTCACTCACTCACGCACACTCACTCACGCACACACACGCACGCACACACTCACTCACACACACTCACGCACGCACTCACTCACATAAACAAAGAAATCCATGTTTGTTTTGTTCAGACACAATCAGTAATTCTTACACAAATACTCAAAGTGTTCCTACAGTGACATCAAAAGTATTTAGACACTTAATTCACATGTAATAATGTCTGATTGCCAATCCATTAGATACAAAATACCAAAACAAGTGTCATTTATTTGCAAGAAAGTTTGAGTTTGCATTTCAAGTCCCCAGTTAGCGGCCGTTCAGATCGATCGCGCAAAAAAAGTTGGACGAAGTGCAACGTATAGAGCAGAACGCGGACGTCTCCAGATGCATTTTTAAATCTGAAGTAGAAAAAGCAGTTCAGCACATTTTTAGCATAAAACATGTGCAAAATTATGTTTGGTGTACTCAACACCTCAGTTCTGTGAAAACTCTTGCGTTGATTTTTTATCATCTGACGAATAAGTGCCGCTTAAATGTCAAAAACGACTCGTTCAATGATCCGTTCTAAAGCATTCATTCTAAACTCCTCCTTTCAGAGAGCTACTCTGCTCTGATTGGTCCGTTCTAAAGCATTCATTCTAAACTCCTCCTTCCAGAGAGCTACTCTGCTCTGATTGGTCCGTTCTAAAACATTGATTCTAAACTCCTCCTTCCAGAGAGCTACTCTGCTCTGATTGGTCCGTTCTAAAACATTGATTCTAAACTCCTCCTTTCAGAGAGCTACTCTGCTCTGATTGGTCCGTTCTAAAGCATTCATTCTAAACTCCTCCTTTCAGAGAGCATACTCTGCTCTGATTGGTCCGTTCTAAAGCATTTATTCTAAACTCCTCCTTTCAGAGCGCCTACTCTGCTCTGATTGGTCCGTTCTAAAGCGTTCATTCTAAACTCCTCCTTTCAGAGAGCAACTCTGCTCTGATTGGTCCTTTCTAAAGCATTCATTCTAAACTCCTCCTTTCAGAGAGCCTACTCTGCTCTGATTGGTCCGTTCTAAAGCATTTATTCTAAACTCCTCCTTTCAGAGCGCCTACTCTGCTCTGATTGGTCCGTTCTAAAGCGTTCATTCTAAACTCCTCCTTTCAGAGAGCAACTCTGCTCTGATTGGTCCGTTCTAAAGCATTCATTCTAAACTCCTCCTTTCAGAGAGCCTACTCTGCTCTGATTGGTCCGTTCTAAAGCATTTATTCTAAACTCCTCCTTTCAGAGCGCCTACTCTGCTCTGATTGGTCCGTTCTAAAGCGTTCATTCTAAACTCCTCCTTTCAGAGAGCAACTCTGCTCTGATTGGTCCTTTCTAAAGCATTCATTCTAAACTCCTCCTTTCAGAGAGCCTACTCTGCTCTGATTGGTCCGTTCTAAAGCATTTATTCTAAACTCCTCCTTTCAGAGCGCCTACTCTGCTCTGATTGGTCCGTTCTAAAGCGTTCATTCTAAACTCCTCCTTTCAGAGAGCAACTCTGCTCTGATTGGTCCGTTCTAAAGCATTCATTCTAAACTCCTCCTTTCAGAGAGCCTACTCTGCTCTGATTGGTCCGTTCTAAAGCATTTATTCTAAACTCCTCCTTTCAGAGAGCCTACTCTGCTCTGATTGGTCAGTTCTAAAGTGTTCATTCTAAACTCCTCCTTTCAGAGAGCAACTCTGCTCTGATTGGTCCGTTCTAAAGCATTCATTCTAAACTCCTCCTTTCAGAGGGCATACTCTGCTCTGATTGGTCCGTTCTAAAGCATTCATTCTAAACTCCTCTGGCCGAGAACATACTCCACTTTCTTTGGAAAATAAACATCACTTGCATTGATATTTTATTATATAATGCAATGACATTCAGACACATTTAAATGCGACTAAAGTGTCCAAGTACTTTTGGGGGGGTCTCCTTTCGCATCTATTGTTCATAAAAGATGCTAATTATAATGACTAAAGACCCGACTCTAAAACACATCTTTTGGCATTTTTAGATATAAATGAAGACATTATTTAATATCTTGTGAGCCGTTTTTCCAATTTTTCCATTTTTGTGGATGGAAAACCACAAGTTTTGTTTCCTCGCCTTTTTCGCTATTCTCGTTGGGACATTTTCAGGAATTTCGGTCCTTCAAGGACAGCAAAACCTGCGCACGCACACACAAAAACTTGGCTTTGCCGTCGTCCTGTACATAATTGAGGCAAACTTGGCGATAATAATGATGAAGTCTAAATGAAACTAAAAACATGCAAAGGACCAGCATGCATTTACCAGATGGAATGCACATGGCACGATCATACAGCTAAACGCAATGCCATACTTCCCCGAAGACGCACACAATTACAATCTCATGAAATAACACAGAGGCTGGATTGGTCCAATCAGAATTCAGGAGACTAATAAGGCTACATACAGTGAATACACGCTATATTTATCTACAGACCTACATAAGCCACTCGTCTGAAGACAGTTTTGTCGCTATGTACACAAAAGGCATCAGGGTCCAGCCACGAGAGGCTGCGCGATGTCCGAGTCACGTTGCGCGTAATCCAAAGATGGCGAGGCTTTTTAGGAATTTTGTTTTTGAGGCAGTATTTCCTTCAAATGTTCAGGAAATCGTCAAAAGTCTTGTACGTTTCCAGATAACGTGCTTGTGAAAGTATACTTCACGCTTTGTGTGACCGGTTCCATGTTGTTCTTCCAGTGTCTATGTTGGAGGGGTTTTGTAATGTTCGGGGTTATAATGTGGTCAGCTTTGGTCATGTTCTGGCAGGCTGGCCGATCTTCAGCAGGTAAAGTCTTCAAAGTTGCCCTGGCCGGGATGGTGAGGTAGCATGTTAGCTGGGTAGTTAGATGGGGTACGAAGGTTGTCACAGGGAGCCTGCAAAGACAGACCAACAGATAAGATAGACAGACAGATCGAGGGCCACTTCAGACGGCTAATTACAGAAGAAACTGAATTTTCTTCCTGTCGACTGACACTGACCCACTCAATGCAATATCTATTGAACTGAGACCTTGAATAAAATGATTTTTAATGACTACTTGAACCTGTAATACTTAATAATGTAGAAAAGATCAAAGCAAATCTCCATATGATCAACTAATTGCATTATTATACGAGTGTGTTTGGATGACAGGACCTTGTAAATGAATAAATATATCTAATTTGTGGAAACTATTACTGGATATTAAAACGGCACCATCCTCTACCCTTCCATTATCTCTCTATTGATTTTCTCCCGACAATAATTCTAAATAGAATGTTCGTAATGGAATTCTAGCATAGAGAATACTGCGGAATATCAGCTTGAATTCTATGCACTCTTTTTAAAATCTGAAACGTTACGGAAAAGTGAAAATTCTAAACGAAAAAGTGAAACATTGCGCTTGTGTAGTTGTTTACTACTGTAGTGTTACTACAATATTTTACAATATAAACATTAAAAAAACAAAGCGTTTATTAAAACTACTTTTCGAATATCCATCCATCCATCCATCCATCCATCTTTAACCGCTTATCCGAAGTCGGGTCGTGGGGGCAGCAACTCCAGCAGGGGGCCCCAAACTTCCCTATCCCGAGCCACATTATCCAGCTCTGACTGGGGGATCCCGAGGCGTTCCCACCTAGTCCTGGGTCTTCCCCGAGGCCTCCTCCCAGCTGGACGTGCCTGAAACACCTCCCTAGGGAGGCGCCCAGGGGGCATCCTTACCAGATGCCCAAACCACCTCAACTGACTCCTTTCCACACAAAGGAGCAGCGGCTCTACTCCGAGCTCCTCGCAGATGACTGAGCTCCTCACCCTATCTCTAAGGGAGAAGCCCGCCACCCTTCTGAGGAAGCCCATTTCGGCCGCTTGTACCCGCGACCTAGTTCTTTCTGTCATGACTTCTTTTCGAACAGTAGAATACTATATAGTAGTCACATGACTATCCGTTTGTCACATGATCTCCTTACATGCACATCCACTACAAAAATCCCTTGAACTGAATTTTGTGCAAAAATTTAACCGTAGTCCGTCTCATCAAATCAGTCAAAAGATGATCAGATTACAGTTGATCCCAAACAAAATCGTGTGCGTTTGTTTACATTTTGAATGAACAAACATTACGTCAATGCAAGTCTATGCGGTATTTCATTCTCCGCTATACGAAAACCATACGTCCGATCAGTTAGAAAAGTCAAAGCACACTGTTTCAAAACAGTCTGAAGGTCTGTGCCAAATTTGGTGGCTGTCGCTTGAAATCTCACAAAGATGTTATCGTTATTAATTTTGGTCGAAGTTTGTAGAATGACGGTTAAGTCGACTTCGTCAAGACAACATAATGCCAGGTCAAGTCGAGCAACTGCACTATGGAATATAGTATCCCATGTACAGGCCTGGACTGGGAAGAGAAATCGGCCCGGGATTTTACATAGCAACTGGCCCAAAAGTGGAGGGGTCCATTTTGTGGTCCGTTCTGCATAACGTGGGGCTCATTTTAGCTTCTCGCGGCCCCGCTCAGTTCTTCCAATGGCCAGTCCGCCCCTGATCAGCCTCAAAGTGCGTCGACCCAACAGGAAAATGCCCAATATTGATCAAAATGTTTCATGCAGCGGTAAAGATGCTGACTAACACCCCTGGAGTTCGCTAGTTCGCTAGTTCGAATCCCAGGGTGTGCTGAGTGACTCCAGCCAAGTCTCCTTAGCAACCAAATTGGCCCGGTTGCTAGGGTGGGTAGAGTCACATGGGGTAACCTCCTCGTGGTCGCTATAATGTGGTTCGTTCTCGGTGGGACAGGTGGAGAGTTGAGCGTGGATACCGATGGCGTGAAGCCTCCACACACGCTACGTCTCCGCAGCATCACGCTTAACAAGCCACGTGATGAGATGCGCGGATTGACGAGCTCAGACGCGGAGGCAGCCGGGATTCGGCGAGTCACTACGCCAACACGAGGACTTAAAAGCGAATTGGGAATTGTGCATTCCAAACTGGGAAAAAAACAAAAAAAAAATTAGCATTTTAATCCAATTATGTTGCATTAATTTTTTACTTTTGGCCGTCCGGTGAAGTTACGAGTCAATAAAGATGTTGTTTTCCCGCCCATTATTGTCTGTTCGGATGTGAGTGCAGGGGTCAGCACAGATACTGGTGTGATAGTTACTAACGTGACGATTCACATCGTTCAGACTGAGAACAGCTCCTCGGTCATTTTTGTTGCTCCGCTGATGTTTCTTCTTAGCACAGCGACACAGTTTGTACTTGATCACCTGTGAAGAGAGCAAATGCACACAATTCATGCTTGCCGTTGGCCACAGGGGGAGCAGTTCATGAAGCCTTACACAAAGTTTCAAGACAATTAGAGATAACTGCAATAAAGGGGCAGTTCAGACTGAACACGTTTGACCGCTACTGTGCCACTGTTCTGGGTGGGATTACTGAGTTGCTATGCAGTTGCTAGGGTGTTCCAAGTGTTATATTCACACCTCTCCTCAACATGTCACATGACTTGAGTTATCATTTATGTCTGTAGCACAAACGAGACAACTTACACGCTGACATTTAATACTTTGGTTTAATTAAAAACATATATATCTATGCAATCATTAGTGATAGTGAATGTGTAATTGTTTCTTCTGTTTGATCAGCTGTTGTTCTAGAGACAGACAGATACAATATATTTGGAGCATCAGATCGGAGGGTGTACCCGGGGCATTTGCCTCAGTGCCAGTTCCCATGAGGCCCATCTGACACACGGTACAGCAGAGATGGATGATGGACTGCTTGTTATTGGCTGACGGCTGTCATGTTCCAGGAAGTCGGCTTAAATCAGCCAGATAACGAACACGAGTCGTGGAACTGACAGCATTTGGGCGGCATTTCCTGCAGAAGTGCCAGTTTCCACCTGACAGACCGTTCTGTCATTGTCATGATGTCACTGGTGTTTGTGTTGGGTTTACTAAAACGGGACACACGGGGATCTTCACGTCAAGTGTCCATTTATCAAAACTGCACAGCAACAATATTTATATTTATATCATCTTTTAGCAGAAACACACTAGACTGAAATGTGTCGAAAAAACAGATAAAGACACAACTTTTAGAAGTGCATCACTGCTCCAGCTAAACCTTTTTGTAACAGGGCAAAAATAATCAAATACTCACAATATATTTGCAATGATGTTGTTTTTTGCTGATATTAAATTAAGCAACATCATAAACAAGAATATGCCGTTTTTTAACATTACAAAAATAATGTGTTGATTTAGTGGATTTAGTGCTACGGTTATTTTTAATTAGATTTTTACTGTATTTTACAGAAATTTGTCAAATATTTTACAAAAATACCAAAAATAATGTGTTGATTTTGTGGAAAATATATAACGATTATTTTTATTTTTACTGTTTTTTACTTAAATTTTACAAAATATTTTACAATAAAAAAAATAAAAAATAAAAAATAATGTGTTGATTTAGTGGATTTAGCGCAACGATTATTTTTAATTAGATTTTTACTGTATTTTACTTAAATTTTACAAAATATTTAACAAAAATACCAAAAATAATGTGTTGATTTAGTGGAAAATATGCAACGATTATTTTTAACTAGATTTTTACTGTATTTTACTTAAATTTTACAAATATTTTACAAAAAAACAAAAATTATGTGTTGAGTTAGTGGAAAATATGCAACGATTATTTTTATTTTTATTTTTACTGTTTTTTACTTAAATTTTACAAAATATTTTACTAAAATACCAAAAATAATGTGTTGATTTAGTGGATTTAGCGCAACGATTATTTTTAACTAGATTTTTACTGTATTTTACAAAAAAAATATATATAAAAAAACTAAATAATAAAATTTGTTGATTAAGTGAAAAACATGCCTAAATAATTTTTGACTAGATCTTTACTGTATTTTAGTGATTGACCGATGTGGGGTTTTAATGGCCGATGCTGATATCTGGAGAGCAGGGTGACCGATAGGCCGATACAATACTGATATATCACACAATTTAATACAGTAAATAACATAAAACTGCTAAAAATAATAATTAATTCTTATTTAGCACTATATTTACTCAATTTCACACAAAATTAGACAGCAGTTTCTTCTGATTTCTGTTTAGTCATCAAATTTTAGTAATTTTTTTTGCACATGAATAAATTGGTACCCACAGAAAACATGCACAAATTATTTTAACTAGAATTTACTATATTGTATTTAGATTTTGCAAAAATCTATATATATAAAAAAAGACATTTAACCCTGTTTATACTTTCACAAGTACATTTTTGTATCTATAACACCCAGTCCAGGTGTGTGCTACATTAGCAGATGAGAATGAGGTTTATCAATCATCTTCAACAGAGGATTGGACAATATGGCATCTTCTCTACTCAGTTACCTGCTCGATCACCTGTTATCACAGTCCAATGACCAACACACAATTTCACCAATCAGAAGATCATTTCACACATTGACCTTCAGGGCACCGATGTCTCCTTCGCAATCACGTCTTGAGCAAAGACTTGAAAGCTAATAATTGACTACACTTTGTTCGCTGATTGTAGAAGCTCTGGCAAAGAGTCTTGAGTGAATGGTCTTGTGAAGGTCAAAATGGCGATGAAACATAATAATAGGGGAAAGCAGGAAGCACGGCCTTTTGAGTGACTGCGAAACATTCTAGAAATGCCAATAATGAGGGTAACTATTTCAGATAGGTCCTTGAGACGCAGAAAATGGACAGGAGTAGGTTTGGGATAGTGGAGGTCTTACCTCATAGAGATAGTCGAAGAGCTCCAGGATTGTTAAGATACTGGCGCCAATGAACAGCCCCATCTGCCCGCCAATATCACCTGAAAGAGTGGAGTGGGGGTAATTACTTTCTAGCGAGACGTTTTAGCAAATGGGTTTCAAAGAGTCATCATGGAAGTAATTCCAACAGGATTTCTTTTTTGGGCAGAGTGAACATATTGCCATATGAACAACCATTCAGTAAGAGACTGATTGAAGTGTCACTTATCCTACAAATTAGCATTATTTAGCATTGCAACGTGAACTCATCTCTCGAAGAGTGTAAACACCGCTCACCGAGAAGTCCGGCTAACTCATACGCTTTCTTCTGCTCGATGGTCTCGTAGTTCAGAGCTTCGAAGAAGATGTCCAGGACCAGAATGTTATCTCTATAAAACAGAGCAGAAGGGAAGAGTGAAGACATCACAGTGGCTTTTACTTCCGCTTATCATCCTTCATGCCATCTTTAGAGCATCGATTCACAGTCTCTGCCAGTTTCAAGCATTTCAGTCTCTAATCTGCTGGAGCTGCGAGCAGATGGCTGGAGTCGAGCCAGTGTGCCGCCTCGGGTCGTTTCTGACACAGCTGGGGTTGATACTGCAACTGATACATGCAAAGCACTTTCCTTGCATTTGTCACCATCAAGCGGCAGTGAGTACTGAAAATGAAATTGGTTTCAAACGACCCAGATCATATAATTGAACTTGGCAGATCACGGCTAGTTTTGCTTCAGAGCCCAGATTTGACATTGGACATGTGCTAAACGTGCATAAACACTGAAATGTATTACTATGCAATGCACAGGCCCAATGAAATGTAAAAGTAGAGACATAAAATAGGAAAATGGTCAATTTTGGTTTGTACAGTAAATGTCAATGTAAGCGCAGACACTTCTAGCAATGAAAGCTTGATTTCATGTGTTGCTGCGTTCGAAAATGTGTCCAATTCATAACTCAATGCATGTACGGGTTGCATTCTCAGCGTTGCCACAAGGGGCGCTACAGCGGACATTAGTGTGAACTGGTCGCTTCTACAGCGGGTTTTCTCTTTCAAGTCAACTAATGTCAAAGCATAGCAACTATGTCGAGAGACTATTGCTGAGAATGTAAGCTCAAGTCAATAGATTTATTTATTTATTTAAACTTACTCGAACAATAACAGTTTAGTAGCACAGACTTTTGTAGGTAACTCTATCGCCTTCAGCCACTGTAGTGTAAGGCAGTGATTCCCAAAATTGTTTAAAGTGTCCCACGGCACACTTTTTATGTCTAAAAAAATGCCACGGCACACCGCTATCCCACATCGGTTAACCATCGTCAATATTTGTCCTTTTCAAGAACTTGTCCATGTTTTCTGTCCGTCTTAGTAGCGCGTTTACTTAAATTCGGCTATGCAAAAAAACAAACAAAATCATTTAGACGGAGGGTCGTAAAAATTCTGTCATAATCTATTATTACGCGTCATTTGAATTGTCATAGTTTAATGATAATGAGACATTTAATTGCTTTTATTTTCGTTCACATTTTCATTTTTAATCATGACCTTACAGGACGAGCATTTAGCAGATTATGCATTTATTTATTTATTTATGAAGAGAACAGATGAACAATGGAGACACGAAACAGATCGTGTTGCATCGGAGGCCACTAAAACACGACATATGAACAAACAATATTACAATGAATAAATACGATTAAAATATGAATCAAACAGAACTCAATCGACAACTCAAACCTTCCTCCTGGTCGACTTAAACTGGCCTGTGCGTAATCAAGCGCATCAAATGATGATGAGGTGAGTGTCATTAGATTTAGCATCTTTGCCTCGGACAGACGACTTCTCGTGGCAGTTTTAATTTGGTTCTGGAGGCTGAACACCAGCGTCAAGCGCCGCATCGCCCTCCACATGACAAGCGTCATCCCTAATTTGACGAGTTTCTACTAAGTGAGGAAGAATTTGCAACAAAATACCATTAGGTTTGATTGGTTGTACAAACTTTGACATCAACAACAAAAGAAACGGGAAGCGAATCAGGCTAATCAAGCCTCCGAGAGGGGTAAAGGCCGACCGATGACGGCAGTGCGAGAGAGAGAGAGTTACGGGCAGCTGTCCGACACCTGTGTGTGTGTGTGTGTGTGTGTGTGTGTTTGTCTTTTTGGTTAAGTTACTTATTAAAACATTATTTATATGTCAAGCCTGTTCTCGCCTCCTCCTTTCCCTTAAACCCCTTTACACCATCCATTTATTGAGAACCACTGATTTAAGAACATTTCCTTACCTACATTCACCGCAGATGGTCTTCAGGTAATTTTTATTCCCTGCTGAATGCATTATTTGATAAAAAGCATGATATAACTGTAGGAGACAGCTGCAGTCATTTCATGAGTGTTTACCCAAGATTTTCAAATCTACCTGCCTGCCAAAAACACTCAAATAAGATCGCTCTTAACGCTTGTTTTGCAGCAGACTTACTTTTGAATGTCAATTAGATGCTACTCTAAACCAACGTATGAAAAATCAGCATCATTCTCCTTATAAATCCAGACGTTATCTCACCTAATCCGAGTTTGAGACATCTTTTACATTAAAACATAACCCTTACATGATCCCAAATACAGGGTAGATGAAGGATGACCTAAGATTAGATTCGATTCATTTCCGAAGTTTAAGGAAACTGCAGTTTTATGCAGAGATTTGCTTTCGGGTCATTTCACTAGCTAGTCATTAATATCTTCCTGAAGAGACAGAAAACCAACTAAATGGAAGCGTTCAAGCGTCCCATCCTGAAGATTAAATTCACTCGAGTTCTTCAGTAACATCAATTCTGAATGCTAAACTCAGCTCATAACTTTTACATGTTCCACACGACTTCACTTTTCATTTTCTAAAATGCTAAATGTTGTAAATAACGGTTGCAGTCCTACATTGAGATTTCATGTATGTTTCGATTGTAACCATGGCGGGATCTGGCAAGGATTTTCCTTGTGCACCTCCAGACGGACAGTGAAAAGACCAATGGGGAGACCCCTATAAACTGCCCAAATGAAAGGTCAAAATGCCCCCCACCATCCTACCGGCCCTGATTGTGACCATTTCGATTTTGTCTTGAATTTAAACTTAAATCTACCATTTAAACCTTAATGTTGTTTGATAATCAGCACATCAGAATAGTGTAACTGCATTTAATACACATATTAGTGACTAAAACACAGACACAAACCAAGCACAGCAACTCTTTTGATCTTTCTTGCTAAACCGGAATCTTAATTAGGATTTGTGTTGTTCCAGATGTTGTTGCGGATGTTGAGACATTCACTGACATTTCTGTGTTTGCGAAGGCAGTGATGTGTTACATGTCTGCCGTGTTGTTTGAGCAGCTCAGGCAATTTTCTGTGGGGTTCTTCAATGAGGACAGACGAAAGCTCTCGGTTAAATGCTGATGAGCTGCTAAACAGCTGCCAATCTAGACGGTTAATATTTAGAGCCGCAGTAGATCACGCCATGAGTACACAAACAATTACAATCAGACACAAATAAATACACATAAACATGTTATAAGTGTCAAAACAAAATGGCAAACTTCACCTTGTTGTTTTAGTTAATGAGGCCCGATTTAATGAACTAAACTGTTTTTATCTGTAACACTCGAGCGCTAACAAGGTAAATGGTCTGCACTTATATACCACCTTTATTAACCTTAGCGGTTACCAAAGCGGTTACACTGCGTCCCATTCACGCATTCACACACCAATGATGGCACAGCTGACATGCAAGGTGCTAGTCTGCCATTGGGAGCAACTTGGGGTTCAGTGTCTTCCCCAAGGACACTTCGGCATGTGGAGTCATGTGGGCCGGGAATCGAACCACCAACCCTGCGATTAGTGGCCGACCCGCTCTACCACCTGAGCCACAGCCGCCCCAAAAAGTGGTAAGGTGTGGCGCAAAAGCAAAATGCTCTCTGATGCGAGAAAATGACCACGAAACGAAATCTGCTCATGAGCTGTAAAGATTATGTGAAATGGGTTGCAAACTGTGTTTTAGTGTTTCATGGGGCCCAACACCAAATTTACAAATACCTTAAATTTGTGCCACCATTTATGACAAAATCAGAGCCAATCAGAACACAACATGTTTAATATACGGCTATATAGAGTCAATGCGACGCAACAGAAATAGAAACATGCGACTGACAAAATATCGTGTCGCAGTTTGAGCCAACTGGACACCTAAGGAATCGTACGAACGGGGCAACTTCCAGCGAGACTCACGCGATGTACTGCTCCGTCTTGTTGAACTTCTTGGCGAGGTATTTGGCCGAGGCTTTGCTGGGGATTTTGACGAAGGACAGCTCTTTGCCATAACGCGTCGTGTTGCAGGGCGTCTCGCACACGCAGTAGTCATTGTCTCTCTCCACCAGAAAATCTACAGCCAGAGAAGGAAAGAAAAAGTCATTGGGAAATGAAACGAAGAAAACAGTGGGACAGATGATGGAGAATAAGATAGGGGGAGGAAGGTGGAGGGACATAAATCGAGCTGTCCTCTCCTGCCCTTGGGTTGAACCATCTGTAATGAGCTCAGTGAGAAGAATCGAGCTCTACACTCAAGCATTTCACGATGGAGAAGATAAAGTTTTCTCTCACCAAGAGCTGGGTCTGCACATTCCTTATACTGCTCTGGAGTGCAATACGGAGCGTCACCTGAAGACAATGAGAAAATGAGAAAGAGTTAAGCACATATCAGTCTATTACATTTAACGGCGAAGGGAAAAAGGCGCAGAGACATGAAGGAATTTAGAGTGAATCTTGCAAAACCTATCAAGAACATACACGAGCCAAAGTGTATTCCACCCCAAAATCAAAAGAAATCAGTAAATTACATTTTTCATGACGCAAATGAAGCCCTAGTTCTCATCACCATAATGCAACAGATGTTATATGAGGTGAAGTAGGACCTGGATATGTACCGTTAAAGAAGAATAACAAAGCTAAATAAGCGTGAATGAAGCAGAGAATAGCATAATGTTCTGGCTGCTGGTGAAGGAGAGAGGCCACTGTCTGTGCGTTAATTAAAAGATGTCGTTGTCCATCACGCCACTGTTATCCGCTGTGAACCTGTCCTCAAAATTCAGATTTCCTCCTATAATTGATTCTATTTATTCAGGGCTGTGCCTGCATTGTATAGCTCAAGGACTCTTGCAAAGGTAGGTAGAGAGAGTGAGCTAGCAAACAATTGTGACATAGTGAAAGAATAATCCTGTTCTTCTAGCACATGTAGGCGAGTTACACTCAAAAACTAGAACACCCCTAAACGTTTCATAATCAACAAAGTTGCCAGTTGAGATAAAAACAAATCTCTTATTTAAGCAACAAGGTAATCGACAAAGCTACAAACAATGTCACCAAAGTTTTCAGCAAAGCTCCTTAATTACCAACAAAGATGTCAACGAAGCTACAAACAAAGCTTCCATGAAAATTAACAAAGTTGTCTACAAAGCCACAAACTAAACTCTCATAATTTGGCAACAAAGCTATGAAAGAAGCTCCATTTATATTCAAAGTTGTCTACAAAGTTACGAAAGAAGCTCCCATTAAAATCGACAGTTGTCAATGAAGCTACATACAAATCCCCTTTTTCACCCAATTTGGAACGCCCAATTCCCAATGCGCTTTTAAGTCCTTGTGGTGGTGTAGTGACTCACCTCAATCTGGGTGGTGGAGGACGAATCCCAGCAGCCTCCACGTCTGAGACCGTCAACCCGAGCATCTCATCACGTGGCTTGTTGAGCGCTTTGCCACGGAGACGTAGCACCTGTGGAGGCTTCACGCTATTCATTGCGGCATCCACGCTCAACTCGCCACGCGCCCCACCGAGAACTAACCACATTATAGCGACCACGAGGAGGTTACCCCATGTGACTCTACCTTCCCTAGCAACCGGGCCAATTTGGTTGCCCAGGAGACCAGTCTGGAGTCACTCAGCACGCCCTGGGATTCGAACTAGCGAACTCCAGGGGTGGTAGCCAGCGTATTTACCACTGAGCGACCCAGGCCCCCCTTTATTTGCATCTTGTTGTTTCCTTCCAGCAGTTTTTATGCAATATCCCAAAATGAGCTTATAAACAAGTTGATGGAAACATAGCTAATATAGCTGTGGTGTAAGACACAGCAAACGACTGTGACACAGCTCAGATCTGGATAATGACGAAGTTCTTCAAAGATGATCAGAGCGGCGGTATTTCAAACGGACGTACAGAGCTCAGCGGGGGTGCTGACACCTCACAGAGCTGCGTGCTGAAATTACGGCTTTCTTTTGCTGAGGTGAAATCCTCTTAGCCAAAAACTAGCGACTGGAATTTAAGCTAGACATGCTAAACAGCTTTATGAGGCACAGCAAAGGTTTAAAGTCAATGCAGACGTAAAAAGCAGCTTAAAAACATTTCATTATGAAAAAAATAAATCATGAATGAATCTCATGTGGAATTACTGTGTGTGTGTGTGTGTGTGTGTGTGTGTTTACCAGGCATGTGCACCATGCGACAGTTGCAGTTTTCCACCAGATAGCGCGTCTCGCAGTCGATGCGGCAGGCCGTGATACTGTATGAGCTGAAGAAATCAGAGTCCATGGGTGTAGACTTGCAATCACCCCACGGCGGAGGAAGATACGTTAACTAAATGAAAGAGAGAGATATAGATTGAGCTGGGACAAAAGTATTTCATTTAACCAAGTAACATGACGAGAGATGGACAGAGATGCTAACTGTAAAAGACAGTGACAATGAGTCTTTGTGACTGTGTTGATCTTTGTAGATTAAACTAAATTAAAATGGCGTTTTTATGTTATGATGTGACAAATATTTATTCCAGACAACAGCACAGTCGACCACTGCCTCTGTTCACTCTCATTTGAAAATCAAATCATGTTTTTGGTTGGGCAATTGTTTTTTACTCAGCCGCAGCAGCACATCTGAAACGGATTTGTGTTACTTCGAAATACCAACAATTAGCTGGGAAGTTGACGTATCCTGCCGTGTGCATGCTTTACTCCATCTAAAGCTATTTTCTAAACATTCTGGTCATTATTTTATAACGAATTATGCATGCAGCTTCTCATTTGTACTTTTAGAAATGGTGGAAAAAACATCAAAGAAATGGTGACCAAAGATTTTCCCAGGTATTACTTTATAATAAGGTAGTAAACGTTACACTAGAACTAACAATAAACAAAACTTAATTTATAATATCCAATCTACATGTACTAGTACATTAATGCAAGCTGAGTATATTAACAGATGTGTGTGTATTATGACCAGGTCTGGACTGGGAATGAAATCAGGCCGAGATTTTACATAGCAACTGACCCAAAAGTCGTTGAGCAGAGGGTGGTGGGGGGGGGTGCGTGTTGGGTGTTGGATTTGCTGGCCTTTTCTGCATAACGCCGCACCATTTTGTGGTCCATTCTGCATAACGTGGCGGCTCATTTTAGTTTTTCAAGGCCCATTTGGCAGGTTTCTCGTCCGCCCCACCAGTCCACTCGATTCTCGGGCCAGTCCGCCCCTGATCAGCCCCAAAGTGCGTCAGCCCACCGGGAAATGCCCGGTATGCCAGTTTACCAGTCCAGCCCTGATTATGACCTAACATGGACTAATATTGAGCAATATTACATTTATTAAATTAGCTAAGTGTTACTATTTTCCCGTAATAATATTAGAGCTGTCATTATATTGAGTTATTATGTATTATATATATATCGAAGTTAACACAAGCGATTAATTTAAAATGTTTAACACGTTATTTATTTTCTACGCTTTTAACGCATTTAACGGTTTTATTATTTGATACAATCCGATTAATATTGTAAAGGATGAGAGTTTAAGCGATTTAATGTGCATTGAAACAAATACGCAACTTCTTTCAATCAGTCGACCTCCTTCTTAGACTTTATGAAAAGCTTAATGTTTTAATTGGTGCTATTTTAGTGCATTTCTATCTTTATACTGTAAAAACGTCTGTTTGAAAATGTTAATAAAACATTATTGTTACATATTGTTTTGCTTTCTTTCCTAAAAGAAACTAATTGCATTTTGACAGGACAAGAAGTATATATAGCAATGAATCATGATTAGCCGAGATTTAACCTTACATGCACACTGTCCTGTGTTAACTATCCAGATACAGAAACAAACAAAAAAGACAGACCCAATCAGAGCGGTGTGCGGTTTGAGATGAGCTATGAATGAGACAAGTCTTTAGTACCCGCTGTTCCTGACAGGACACAAAGGTCTGGAAGCCTGGGGCCACTCCAAATCCCAGCTGATCGATGAATGGCGGCTCATCTTGTGTGTGGATCTGCACTTTGATTCCTGCCTCGAACGATGTCTCATCTGCAGTAGAGAAAATGAGACGTTTAGTCCGAGACGACTACTCACAACAGGTGTTTCAGAAGAAGAAGAGATGATATTGAACTTTAAATGTAACAGTCATGGCCATTAAATCAACTATATTGAACCATAAAAAAAATGGCTCAGGATTACAGTCTAAAGCGAATTTCAAATTGCCTTTAAAAAAGTCTCTGATGTTTTTACATTTAACCGTGCGTCACCTCCAGACTCTAAACAGGAATAATCCTCATTTTAAACACACCCCTCTGGACAGCTCAGTAAACACTTCTGAGGTTGTTAGTGCAGATTATGGGTTGCGTTTTACACCAGTTCCACACCATTTAAACAGCTGAAATCACAGCATATGACTCTGTAGAGATGCTGCCAAATGTTTGTTTTCATACACAAGCTGCTGTATTTTCGTTTGTTCAACCGAGCGGTTGCAGAAAGTCCACATCTGACTTTGGAATAGACGCCACTAATTACTATTGATACAAATGCAGTTTCCAAGCACATCTTCTATGAACGATTAGACGAGAAGCAGAGTTCTACCACCTGCTTTATCATCATTTTCAACTTTTAAACATGCACTTAATGATAATTAAACAAACACAATCAGAATAGCATGGGAATTTGGTACATTCGGCCATCGTGTGATCACAGATGCTAAACTTAATGGTTTGCATATTTGCAGATCAACTGAGAGCATATAAAAGATACAATGAAATGGGGACTGAGGCTTACTTTCGGCCTATTACCTCCTTTAGAACGTCAAATGGGTTTGAGACACCATGAAGATGAGTCAAAGCCAAGAAAATTGTAATTTAGTTTCACTAACATTGGCTAAACACTACTTTAACCTTTATGCACTGTTCGGCCATTTTTGACCGAAATCAGTTTTGTTTCTTCGAATAAAACTGGTTTCCTTTATCTGACGGGTACAAGAATTGGTGACTTTCATCCAATTGATATCTGAACGCACACAAAGTAATTGGAGTTGATTCGATCAGTCTAAGTGGTAGAAAAGTGACCGCCATAGAAAACGAATGGGAAACACTGAAAATCTGAGATTTTTATATCAAATCTTAAAAAACAGCCACAATGCATGCAAAACACACACAACTAAACTGGTCAGACTATAAAACAGGACATTTTGTACATACAGAACATCGTGTTTATATTTGGAATTTCATCTGGTTTTTATTTTACATCTTGACGAGACTTTAAGCTTTCAAGTGGTATATAATTTATGAGGATTGGTTGAGCATTTGAGTAAATATTCATAAAAAGTCAATAATAAGGTCTAAATACTCAAAATGCACAATGTTTATTTCATAATAATTGAAGTAATGGCATGTTTATTGTCTCCGGTCACTTTTGACCGGGAACAACTGGATGGCACGCGATTTAAACGAGATTAAATGCTAAACGTTGCTAAACACTGCTTTGAAAAATAATTCATGAACAGTTCTCTACTCTACTTTATCACATGATAACCTTTGGTTCAGTGCGTCAATTCAGTAAGTGACTGATTCAATCCATGATTCAATGCCTACTATGATTGATTCAGTCTGAACTAATCGTTTCAACTAATTCATTAGAAAAAAACGAATCAAATCTAGTGGTTAGTTCGAGAATTTGACAAAGATGCAATGCACATCCAGTTTATTTTGCAACAGAAATGTAGAGCGCTCTAGCTTTTCAAAGTGTAACCATGTTTTAACCATGACTAATATAGACGTGTTCGACACATGTGCACTACGACTGCTGTGTGATGCTCTTTTAGTGCAGTCAATGTATGCAGCGACGACCCGCAAAGACTTGCTTCCTATGCTGATGACGAACTTTGCATTGCGTGTTCTGGGGAAAATCCCAGTTTACTTTGGCCTTAAGCTTTATGGTGCACAGTTGCTCTTGCCATTACAATAAAACCCAGTACAGAAGCACAAACAGAACTCTTCAGGAAATCATTGCATTATAAAAACAATCTCTATAAATGTTGGGTTGAGACACGGGCAGATTCGATTACAGCGGTGGACAAAGGTAAACCTCTCCAGACAGACGCAAACACATTCCACGACAAATTACATGACGTGCAATTGGCTTTTAGACTTCTGCTTTCAATGTATGCGTGTGTATTTGCTGTTGTCTGATCAATAGTATCTGTCTTGTCTACACTGTCTGCATATTTTTGAGTGCTTCAAAATCAATGACCTTTACTAGAAAGGTCATAAATTATTTCTTCTGACCTTCACAAGGCCAACATGCTTGCTGCAGAAACTGCAAATTTTTTGACCTCTGTTCCAAAGCTTAGTGAGCTGCCTAACTAGACAGCATATGAAAGACCATTTTGTGGCTTTTTAGTTCATGTCTGTCGACTCCTAAATGGCTAACATACAGCTCATTCAAGCGAATGATGGACTTTTTACCCAATATTTGTGCGTGCTGTCTTTTTAAGCTTTTTTCACATTAAAAAGACAGACCCAGCACACTGAATGTAACAAAACACAAGTGTCTCGAGTCGTGTTTTTAAAAGTTAAGGTTCTGTTAACTTGGCACGCTGATTTTAAGTGCCGCTCCTGCTTGAGATGCTAAAAGACACCAAGAAGCGGCATAGCGTCAAAAACATCCGTCTAGCGCGTATTTACATAAAAAACTATTGAAAATAGCACAGATAGACGCTGACTATCACCACTGGAGTCGTGCGTTTAAATCCAGGGCGTGCTGAGTGACTCCAGCCAGGTCCCCTGAGCAACCAAATCGGCCTGGTTGCTAGGGAGGGTAGAGTCACATGGGGTAACCTCCTCATGGTCACTATAATGTGGTCTTCGCTATCGGTGGGGCACATGGTGAGTGGATGCCACGGAGAATAGCGTGAAGCCACCACAAATGCATCGTCTCAACGAGTCACGTGATAGGATGTGTGGATTGACGGTCTCAGAGGCGGAGGCAACTGAGATTCGTCCTCCACCACCTGGATTGAGGTGAGTCACTATGCCACCACGAGGACTTAGAGCGCTTTGGGAATTGGGCGTTACAAATTGGGGAGAGAAACCCCCTTTGTGAAAGCCCTTTGGATAGTAGCTACCTATGTAGGGAGTAGACAGCAAGGCAGTTTACTAGGCTTTGCAACAGAGCTAATGTATATCATTGTATTTTATGCATCTAAGCTAGTTTGCAGTATTTGCATGGATTTGCATGGATTTTATCCCTTGCAACGAGCTTTACAACATTAGCAAAAGTTACCAAATTCATTCACAGTCAATACAGTTTAACCTGTTCATTAATTTTAAAGACTGAGCGCCAGTTTAGACAACACCGATTAATCCTAAAACTAAACCCACATAAGCAGATTACGTTGGAGCTGCACTTGAGTCATGCAGATTTAATGCAAATCCACACAGAAAAAGGCTGGAATCTTAACAGTTTGAGCAGGATTCATTTCAGCACTGATTTCTCCAGGGAATCATCGCTGCAGGAGTGTTCAACCAGAGTTCTGGTGGTCTAATGGGGGAAGATCTGAGCTGGCAATTCGATGCTTCAATTCCATCTTCCAGAGTAAATGAGTTCCCAGCATGCCTCCGTGTGTGTCCAGAGGAAAATTGTATTGCTCAGAGGTTCCCCAGGAGCTAACTAAACGTAATTCAAGTATCAACTTTGTCTTAGATGTTTCTCATACAATTCCTTAAAGGAAAAAAAGAGACGAATGCTTACCGGTCTCTCCCCACACGGGCAGGTACTCGTCCTGTTGGATATCAAGCATTAATTCCAAGCCGTTGCCCATCCCTCCCTTCAGCGTGACCATCAGTGGCCGTCCGTCCTGACCCGAGTTGAAAGTGTAACATTTTCCATAGCGGGTGAAAATCTGAGGACATAAACAGGTAGAGTTATAGCTTTGAGGAATTATTAAATTATTGCTATTATTATTTTTTGTCAAATAATGACAGCTACTATCTAAAATCCCACCTTTAATTGTGTGATCGGCGAAATGTTCTAAATTTGACGAGACAAGTTTTTGTATGTTCCCTTTTTAATTGAATGTAAACTGATAACCGCTAAACGTTGCACAATCATCAATGCGCTGCCTGCTTAATTCAATGTTACTTTAAATCCAAAGAAAAGGAGCAAATCTAGCTGATTTGATTTAATTAGAGCACACTGACTGCTGCAAAGCAGCTTCTGATTCCCAGGCTGAAGACCTCTTCAAAACAGCTTAAAGCAGCGTGGAAAAGCACATTCCTCTGGCACAGTGAACACACGGCTGGATAACATGCAGGGATTGGGCCAGGATCCAGTTCATGTTGTTCACAATGTATGTTGGGAATGAGATCTGCTTCAACAGATAAAAGAAAAGCTAAAGAGTACTGCTGCTGGAGACTAGAATATCACAGAGACTTGAGGGTGGGCTCTTTTGACTTGGACTAGTAAGCATCCGCCGTGAGCACACTATCAACCACTCTTAACACCGCAACAACTACACTGCAACTTGCTTAAAAGCACTCAGAACACTTTAGCAGCTGCTTAGAAACACCCTAGCAACCACCTAGAATATGATAGCAACTGCACAGCAACTTGTTTAAAACTACTTGCAACACCAAAGCAACTGCATAGCAACACCCTAGCAACAAACCTGAACACCACAGCAACTGCACATCAACTTGCTTATAAGCACTCAGAACACTTTAGCAGCTGCTTAACAACACCCTAGCAACCACCTAGACCATGATGATAGCAACTGCATAGCAACTTGCTTAAAAGCACTGAGAACATTTTAGCAGCTGCTTAACAACACCCTAGCAACCACCTAGAACATGATGATAGCAACTGCACAGCAACTTAATTAAAAGCACTAAGAATACTTTAGCAACTGCTTAGCAACACCCTAGCAACCACCCAGAACAAGATGTTAGCAACTGCACAGCAACTTGCTTAAAAGCACTAAGAATACTTTAGCAACTGCTTGGCAACACCTTAGTAACCATGCAGAACATGCTGATGCAACTGCACAGCAATATGCTTAAAACTACTTGCAACACCATAGCAACTGCATAGCAACACCCAAGCAACCCCCCTGAACACCATAGCAACTGCACATCAACTTGCATAAAACCACTCAGAACACCCTGAACAACATAGCAACTGCACAGTAACTTGCTTAAAAATTCTTGCAAGGCCTGGGCAACTATATAGCAACACCCTAGCAACCACACCGAACACCCTAACAACTGCACATAAACTTGCTTAAAACCACTCAGAACACTTTAACAACTATGTAGAAACATCCTAGCAACCACCCTGAATAACATAGCAACTGCACAGTAACTTGCTTAAAACTATTTGCAACACCTGAGCAACTGCATAGCAACACTCTAGCAACCACCATGAACACCTTGATAGCAGCTGCATAGTAACACCCAAGTAACCACCCAGAACACAATTACAGCAACTGCATGCCAATTTTTTTTAAACTACTTTAAACTCCTAAGCATTTGCTTAGCAACACTCTAGCAGCCACCCAGAAACTGCATAGCAACTTGATTAAAAATATTCAGCACTCTGGCAGCGACATTCTTCAGAAAATGTAAAAGTCTAGTTATATTCGCAATATCAATTGGTGCCGCTAATGTTGTAGAAATTATACCCTGCCACTTAAATCATAGTTCCTGTAAACACTAGCAGTAAAAGACACTGAAATGTGCATTTTAAAACTCAAACTGACATGGGCAGCACCTTTAATTGAAAGGTTTTGAAGGCAGGTTTATCAGGAAAAGCTTTGATTAGATGATCTGCAACTCAACATGTTGTGATCATACGGATGGACTCATCTCATGAGTTAATCGAAACTGAACAAATGGACTTGTTATCAGATCACACATAGTAGGATATAAAGAAACGCAGATGCTCCTCAATGTGACTCGACTGTTGGAGATCTCGATTACCATCAAGCGCAACTGAGAAGCTTCAGTATGAAGGAAATGAAACAAGCTGATCTTTAGTGAACTTGTGATGTGATAAGAAAATGCCAGCAGCTCTCCAAGGAGTTCCATCTAGTTGAAAGACACTCAGCATGCCAGTGGTATACAGACATAAAGATCCTCTCAAATCCATTTTAAGTCTACACAAAATCAAAAGAGACTTTATCCAGTTTCTTAAAACAAATCAGCATTTTAAGGCACTTTTCTTTTTACCTGACATTATCAAGACCTCTTATTTTTGAACACCTACCATCCAAACATTACCTTTATTTATTCCTGATGTACAATCAATCTATCAAGTCCTGCTTCCTGAGTGATTTAAAATACTAAACACACACAGAAGAATGTTTGCTGCCTTGTTACTTTAGTAATAGATCAGACTAAAGATTTTCTATTGACCTGGTCACGTCAACAACCACTCACAACACCCAACCAAATGCATAGCAACATGCTAAAATCCATTCTGAACACCTTAACAACCACATAGCAACACCTTTTAACCACCCACAAAACCCTAGCAACAATATAGGAACACACTAAAATCTGTTCTGAACACCTTAGTAACCACATTGCAACGCCATTTCAACCATCCACAAAACCCTAGCAACCATATAGGAACACACTAAAATTAATTCAGAACACCTTAGCAACCACACAGGAACACCTTTTCAAACATCTAAAATACCACAGCAACCACAAAGCAAAATGCTAAAATCCATTCTGAACACCTTACCAACCACATAATGCCTTTTCAACCACCCAGAACACCCTAACAACTGTATAGCAACAAGGTAAAAACACTTTGAACACCTTAGCAACCACACAACAATGCTTTTCAACCAGCCAGACCACCCTAGAAACAATATAGTAGCATGCAAAAATATTTTCTTAACACATTAGCAACCACATAGCAACACCTTTTCAACAGAACACAAAAACTTGGCAACCACACAGCAACACTTATTCAACCATCTTAAAACCTCCTTGTAATTGAATAGCAACAAGCTAAAAACATTTTAAACACCTGAAAATCCACATAGCAACGCCTTTTCAACCACCCACAAATCCCTATCAACCATATAGGAACACACTACAATTAATTCTGAACACCTTAGCAACCACATAGCAATGCCTTTTTAACCATCTATAACATGTTAGCAACCACACAGCAACATCTTTTCAAACACCCACAAAACCCTAGCAACCGTATAGCAGCAAACTGAAATCCATTCTTAACACCTCAGCAACCACATAGCAACAGATGTTTTTTAACCACCCACAACACCCTAGGAACCCTATAGCAACACTCCAAAAACCATACTGCCACACAGCAACGCCTTTTCAACCACCCAGAACACCCTAGCGACAAAATAGGAACACATTGAAATCTATTCTGAACACTTTAACAACCCCATAGCAATGCTTTTCAACCATATAAAACACCATGGCAACCGCACAACCACACTCTAAACCCATTAGCAACCACCAAGCAACAACTTTTCAACCATCCACAAAACCCTAACAACAGTATAGTAACACTAAAATACACTCTGAAAACCATGACAACCACACAAAACTCCCTAGCAACAACACAGGAACACAATAAAATCTAAACACGATAAAAACAACTCTGAACACCTTATCAACCACATAGGAATGCCTTTTCAAGCATCTAAAACACCATGGCAACCACATAGCAACAAGGTAAAACACTGAACACCTTATCAACCACATAGGAATGCCTTTTCAAGCATCTAAAACACCATGGCAACCACATAGCAAAATGCTAAACGCCATTCTGGACACCTTAGCAACCACATAGCAATGCCTTTTCAACCACCCAGAACAACCTAGCAACTGTATAGCAACAAGGTAAAACACTCTGAACACCTTAGCAACCACACAACAATGCCTTTTCAACCACCCAGACCACCCTAGCAACAATATATGAACACACATAAATCTATTCTGAACACCTTAACAACTTAATAGCAACACCTTTTCAACCACCCTCAAAATCCTAGCAACCATGTGGGAACACACTAAAATTAATTCTGAACATGTTAGCAACCACATAGCAACACTTTCTATAAATGCTGTCAAGTAAACAATGAAGTACAAACTCTCAAGCCTCAAAATAACTGGAAAATACACTCCAGATGAGCACATGTTGGCAATACCTGACTCATTAAGCCTTTAGCCTATTATAAATATATTCTAAAGGTCGTCAGAATGAGCTGTTCTTTTCCAAACGAATGAGTTCTCTATGTAACACAATGAATAAATGACCTCACAGCAGGAGAATTCATTGTGAAGATAAACAAGGCGAGTCCACACGCTTCCGACACTCCTGCCTCCCAAGGCTGCCAGCACGCTGTCACGGTTACCACAGCAACAACTATTTGCTAAACATGTTGCCATCTCATAAAGAGTAGTTTGGATGTTGAAGTAAGTATGAACAAATCTTGTGAGCTTACAGAGCAGTACAATACATGTAAAACGCCTCACAGGGATGGAATAACTCCATAATTAATGATCATTTCTGCCTTTTGTGACAGGGACCTTCTGAAAAATTAATTGACTTCAAAAAAATTGGATCTGAGGAGAGTTTTAAAGCGAGACGCTCTTTGAACTTCCAGCAGGATGTTGTCAGCTTGAGTACTGTTCACAGATTTATGTGTCCTAGTGGACGATAAAATGGGTGAAAAAAGTCTTGTAGACTTGCATTACAATATCTAGCTATTCTGCTCTTTCGTTTGCTGTCGCTGAAATCACACACTTCTCTTATCATGAGGTCAATTAATTTATTTTGAACATAGGGGACAAAAGGAGAATAAATCAAATAGATGCAGATATAGGAATATGACGAGTGTGACAAAGACTGAAAGGCAATATTGAACCGTTCTTTGTGAACAGAGTCATACAAAACTAATATTTATTTAATGTTGCTCTCCATTCCTGCAGCTCCACAAAGCAATTTCACAATCCACCTCATGCAGCGGAGGCAGAGACAGAGACAGAAGACGAAACGTCACTGTTAGCGTCCACTTCATTGTGATATGAGGAAGACTGTGGAAGACGGCAACGCTCCAGTGTCTCGTAGGCGTGACTGATACGGCCATCAGTACTGATCAAGATCATCGCAGCGACAGGCGCTCCGTCTGAAATGAATAATTCACCGAGAGCCAAACGGCCGCACACTCGAGGGCCGCCCGCACACCATGGCAAACTGCAAGTAGGCTAAAGCTGTTTGTCAGAGTTGTCAAAGGGCTTCCCTGGCAAAGCTTGTGTGTCTAATGAGCTTCAGGACTCGCTATTGTGCGTTTTACTAGGGCGAAAATAGATGTACGATGACACTATGCTGTCATGGCGGATTAAAACACTGAAGTTAAAGTCAAACTCTTAAGTGTGCCTGGTAAATTATTCACAAAAGCATTCTTAAGGTATACTAGGGTATACTTCGCTAGGCTAAAAGACCTTGTATTTCCACAAGCCGGTACGTCTCGCACGCAAACGTGTGCTCTAGGGTTTGAAAGTATAGTCTTTTGACCGAACAGTCCATGCATACTTTACTGACAACAAAATTAGCATCACGTGCAATGTGTGCTAAATGAGGCGGCACGCGGACATCCAAAGAACACCTTGGCCTTTATGGACATTTCTGCATTCATGCTAACATTCGTTTAAAACACCATTTGTAAAACCATTCATAAAAGTTCTGAAGACATAGCAGTAAGTATAATTTGACCTTTGGGTAAATGTTTGCATTCAAACTTTTCAATGCTTTTGTAACACCATTCATAAACATTAGCTATTCTTAAAATAATTAGCGATAGCATTCTTACGTAAACTAGCATGAAAGTTTTGATGATGAAATTTGCATCAACTCACTATTTTTCTGAAAATCAGAGTTTACTTTGGTTTCAGGTAAATCGTTGCATTCATGCTGACATTTGATCATTACGGCATTCGTACAATCATTCAAATAAGTTTTTTAAATAATTTGCGAAACCATTCTTAAGTAAACTGTCACAAAAACTTAAGGATGACTTTACAATTTACACATAAATTTGTTCTGTTTGGGTTTAATAAATGAGACCCATTGCATCTAAAATCTAAAACCACATAGCAACGCCTTTTCAACCATATAAAACACCATGGCAACTGCGCAACCACACTCTAAAATCCACTCTGAACACGTTAGCAACCACAAAGAAACAACTTTTCAACCACCCACAAAACCCTAGCACCCCAGTATAGTAACACTAAAAAAACACTCTGAAAACCATAGCAACAACACAAACACCCTAGCAACACAATAAAAACTAAACACAATAAAAACAACTCTGAACACCTTATCAACCACATAGGAACGCCCTTTCAAGCAAATAAAACACCACGGCAACCACATAGCAAAATGCTAAAAATCCATTCTTGACACCTTAGCAACCACACAACAATGCCTTTTCAACCACCCAGACCACCCTAGCAACAATATAGGAACACTAAAATCTATTCTGAACACCTTAACAACTTAATAGCAACACCTTTTCAACCATCCACAAAACCCTAGCAACAGTATAGTAACACTAAAAAAACACTCTGAAATCCATGGCAACAACACAAACACCCTAGCAACACAATAAAATCTAAACATAATAAAAACAACTCTGAACACCTTATCAACCACATAGGAACGCCCTTTCAAACAAATAAAACACCACGGCAACCACATAGCAAAATGCTAAAAATCCATTCTGGACAGCTTAGCAACCACACAACAATGCTTTTTAAACCACCCAGACCACCCTAGCAACAATATAGGAACACACTAAAATCTATTCTGAACACCTTAACAACTAAACAGCAAGACTTTTTCAACCACCCACAAAACCTTAGCAACCACATAGTAACACTTTCTATAAATGCTGTCAAGTAAACAATGAAGTACAAACTCTCAAGCCTCAAAATAACTGGAAAATATACTCCAGATGAGCACATGTTGGCAATACCTGACTCGTTAAGCCTTTAGCCATTAAGTCATATGAACAATTTTCAACATTTTCTTCCCCTGTGGGAGGCGATCAGCTTCATGCAAATCTTCAAATCTTATTGTCAAGCAGTGGAGGTTGGAAAATTGCATCACAGAGCACCAAACTTATTGTAAAAGGAATAGTTCACCAGAAAGCAAACTATTTTTGTTCAATGGTAGAAAGTCATTAGTGAGTGTGTTTGTTCTGTAAAGCTGAAGGGAATTGAAGACACTGGTTTTTGTGTGTTTATCAAGTTTGAGTGGTTGGTGCCTCCAGACTGACAGCAATTGATATGGCCACAAAGAGTGCCACAGGGTGCACCAACTCAAAAATCAATACCAGCCCCTCTATTGACATAAAGAGGATTGACAGCACACTCAATATAATGGAGAGGTAATGTGGCCAATTGAAGACCACCCGCCCATTTAATGGCGTTACTATTTCTATGTCATTGGCATACCTGCGGACAGATACGCAGGCTCCAATACCTCAATGTCATCTCCCTTCTGTCATTCTCTCTCTAAGAGGTCTCCACACCGGAGTCCAGCCTTTAAAACTGTCAAAGGCTCATTGATTCTCAATATGATCCAATCTAGCAGCAGTACACAGAAGTCAGCAGAGCTTCAGCGTGTGTAAGCTGTTTTTTATTCTTTAAAAAATAAGATGTTCGTCCTCGCTGCAATTACTACCAGAAGAGCCACGTTAAACCATAGAAAAATACATAAATATAATATTAATATTGATTATACATATACTAAAATATGTACCGTATATTCATTTTATGAATAATGTAAATAAGTTGTTTACATTAACACAGTTAATGCATGAGGTATCATGAACAACTAACATTTTACAGCATAGTTTTAATTATACCATTGCTCATTGTTAACTTAGTAAACAATTAAAAATATATTTTAGCTGGGGGCCTGGGTAGCGAGGTCGAATCCAGAGCATGCCGAGTGACTCCAGCAGGTCTCCTAAGCAACCAAATTGGCCCGGTTGCTAGGACGGGTAGAGTCACATGGGGTAACCAAATTGGCCCGGTTGCTAGGGCGGGTAGAGTCACATGGGGTAACCAAATTGGCCCGGTTGCTAGGGAGGGTAGAGTCACATGGGATAACCAAATTGGCCCGGTAGCTAGGGAGGATAGAGTCAAATGGGGTAACCAAATTGTCCCGGTTGCTAGGGAGGGTAGAGTCACATGGGGTAACCAAATTGTCCCGGATGCTAGGGAGGGTAGAGTCACATGGGGTAACCAAATTGGCCCGGTTGCTAGGGAGGGTAGAGTCACATGGGGTAACCAAATTGTCCCGGTTGGTAGGGAGGGTAGAGTCACATGGGGTAACCTCCTCGTGGTGGTGATTAGTGGTTCTCTCAATGGGGCGTGTGGTGAGTTGTGTGTGGATCGTGGAGAGTAGCATGAGTCTCCACATGCTGTGAGTCTCCGCGGTGTCATGCACAACGAGTCACACGATCAGATGCGCGGATTGAAGTGGAGGCAACTGAGATTCGTCCTCCACCACCCGGATTGAGGTCAGTAAATGTGCCAACACGAGGACCTACTAAGTAGTTGGAATTGGGCATTCCAAATTGGGAGAAAATGGGAATTTATATACATATATATTAGCCTATTTGTAAGATTTACACATTTACATTTCACTACAATGATGTTTTATTTTCAGTTAGTAAGGTTAACTGCATAGCAACCATTTAGCAATGCCCTAGCAACCACTCACAACACAGACAAGCACCACTTAAAGTTCCCAAGGAAAATGTACACGTCTAGTTATGGTGTGATGACTGATCTGTGAACATGTGGAATCTAAAGATCACCGATGATTAATTAATGCACACAGGCGAAGAGCTGTTAAAGTTACCACAAAACCTAGTCGTGATTATGTAAGAGTCACAGTGGCAGTTCTCAAACACTCTCTACATTGAGGAAATAACTGAATGCATAAAAACTAAAGTACTAAATCCATCATTATGCCTGACACATTTAAACTCACCTGCAATATTCATCTTACCAACAGTATTCAGTGATAAAGAGCGCTATTGTGTTGCAAAAATGCATTTTCTAATACAGAACGAAGACAAGCAGAGATACTCTGAGGAAATGTAAATGAGGAGCTGTGCAGTAGAAAAGTTGTGTTCGATAATTACAGTTTTCTTCAAGCCTGACTGACGTTTCAATCTTAGATTACAGTGTGCTTATAGTACAAGATAGATGCAATTTAAATGAATGCACATCTGTAAAGGCCTTTGAGATGGAGTTAGCTATTTTCCACTCATCCAAAGGCTCTGCAAATGAATTAGACGACGTAAAAGCAACTCTGCTCATGTCAGAACGCGAGCTGGAAAAATGCAATTGTGTCATATACTGTATTTCTGCCTTTTGACACTGGCAGCCATTTCAAATCTTTTTAATCTCATTTCAAATATATATATATATATATATATATATATATATATATATATATATATATATATATATATATATATATATATATGTACTTTTATTTTATTTGATCAAAAAGCAAAAATAAGCATTCATAGTTTGACATAGCACCATTCAATCCCTTGCAATTTTAGTGGCACCAAATGACCAAAAACATCAAATTAATGGTAAATGGTCTGCACTTACATAGCGCCTTTATAACCTTAGCAGTATTCAAAGCGCTTTACATTGCGTCGCATTCACCCATTCACACAAAAATTCACACACCAATGACGGCAGAGCTGCCATGCAAGGTGCTAGACTGCCATTGGGAGCAACTTGGGGTTCAGTGTCTTGCCCAAGGACACTTCGGCATGTGGAGTCATGTGGGCCGGGAATTGAACCACCAACCCTGTGATTAGTGGCTGACCCGCCCTACCACCTGAGCCACAGTCCATTGAAGTGGACTTAGGGTTTGATAGAGTTAAACCAATCTGTGTACATGTATGTGTATGTAGTGTACATACTGACTCAACAGAAATGGGCAATTTTCATTGACATATAAAACCCATTGGGAAAGATACCTTCTACCATAGTAGCTTACTGAGGCTTGACTACAAAACAACTCAACATGCTTCAAGCCAAACAGCAGAACTGCCAAATGATTCAGTCCCAACACCAGCATTTTCACTACAAATATAACCAATAATAACGGTGTTAAAAAGTTCCGACTTGCATAAATCCATTCCTAATGTGCCGGGTAGACACTTTAAGCATTTTCGTCTATAGTCACACCCTAGCAATGAAATCATCGTGCACGGTAAAAAAACGGAGGTTTTCATGGGGCTTGCCCTCTATAAATAAATGACAGATCATAATTTCTACTGCAAATGTGATGCACTGCATACATTTACCACGGAGCCAAATTACACCGTGCCAGGACGCAAGGAGATTGCAGATGGGGCTCTTGGGATGCTGAGGGCCTCAGGATGCAATATATCACACGTGGTATCCCGGGAGTCACATTGTTGAGCATGTTCAACACGACAACAAGTGTTGCACTGTTTATTTAATGCAATGACAAACATCATTACACAAATCTTGAAATCAACCAACAGTCGTCTAGATAAACAGGGTTGAAGACTAAAGCCAAATATGGATAGGTTAAGCATGTTTCATTATTGGGTACAATAGACTATCTCAAGCATAGGGGGCAGCGGGTGGGGGGGGGGGGGGTTACCATTCCCAGTCCAATGAAGAGACAACCACTTGCCCACCCTAAAGATCACTTCTTAGTACGAGTAGTATGACATTATGCTACTCCGAACACAATGGCCAAAGAGAAATTTAGATCCCTCCACTTTGATTTGAACGCTCCTGTTATATTATCTGTCCACACTTTGCACGCTTGTAGCATAGATAATGTTGGTAATTGTAACGAAAGCATAAAGTATAAGCATTATGACACTATAATGTGAAACGAATCACAGATGAATGGCCCGACGAGATGAAAAGCGAGGCGAATGATCGCCGTTAACAGCACACTCACTGCTTTATAATACGTGGTGCAAATTAACAAGCAATTTGACTCCGGTACAGTAGGTGGCGTAAAGCAGATTTCAGCTAGTCTGCCTTTCACCCATGCAGAACAACCATGCAATTGCAATATGAAAGATAAGAAATATAAGCAGTATTGATGACCAATTTATTTGCTCAACGAGAACTTTCGAGACACCTCACAAACTATTTCAGTTCACCTGCTGGACAAGTTGAGTGAAAGTAATATTATGACAGGTATACAAAAATAATTGGCACACTCACCTTAACCCTTGTGTGACCTTCGGGACATTTTTGTATTTTTCATTTTTGTTTTTTGAACATTTTGTGCCAACGGCATAAATTTTGCCAAATGTGTGTATATTTGGGGGAATTTTGATACTTCAACCTCAGTTCCTATAATACATCTATAATACTCAGTGTACACAAAATAGTCACACTCAGGTCCTTCAGGATTAAATGTCCCCATTAAAACCCATTAAAACTGTGATATTTGATCCCAGTGCCATTAAAGCCTAAAATCATGAATTCTTTGATATTATATTTTCATTCTGGAGCCCTGGCTTCAACGTTTTCATTTTTAATATTTTCCTCCAGATGGTGCCATTTTTCTCATGTTTAGCCTGTGGAGCAAAAACAATCTTTTCCCCAATTTATTGTATTATAGATCACTGCAGGACAACTGAATAAATGATGCAGATAAAACTGTGTGTGTGTGTATGTTTGTATGGATGTCAGAGTGTGTTTTGAATGTGTGTATTGAGAAGTGTGTGTGTGTGTGTGTGTGTGTGTGTGTGTGTGTTTATGTGGTTTATGAGGGCATTTTATTAGGTTACAAACTGGTAATTACAAGGGTGTTATGCTATAAATGTGGTTTATGAGGACATTTCTAGTGTCCCCATAATTTAAAAAGCTTAAAAAAAACATGTAAAAATGCAGAAAGTTTTCTGTGAGGGTTGGGGTTAGGGGTTGTGTTGGGTTTAGGGGTTGTGTTGGGTTTAGGGGATGTGTTGGGGTTAGGGGTTGTGTTGGGTTTAGGGGATGTGTTGGGTTTAGGGGATGTGTTGGGGTTAGGGGTTGTGTTGGGTTTAGGGGGTGTGTTGGGTTTAGGGGTTGTGTTGGGTTTAGGGGGTGTGTTGGGTTTAGGGGTTGTGTTGGGTTTAGGGGGTGTGTTGGGTTTAGGGGATGTGTTGGGTTTAGGGGATGTGTTGGGTTTAGGGGTTGTGTTGGGTTTAGGGGTTGTGTTGGGTTTAGGGGGTGTGTTGGGTTTAGGGGATGTGTTGGGTTTAGGGGATGTGTTGCGTTTAGGGGTTGTGTTGGGTTTAGGGGGTGTGTTGGGTTTAGGGGTTGTGTTGGGTTTAGGGGATGTGTTGGGTTTAGGGGTTGTGTTGGGGTTAGGGGTTGTGTTGGGGTTAGGGGGTGTGTTGGGTTTAGGGGTTGTGTTGGGGTTAGGGGTTGTGTTGGGTTTAGGGGGTGTGTTGGGTTTAGGGGATGTGTTGGGTTTAGGGGTTGTGTTGGGTTTAGGGGATGTGTTGGGTTTAGGGGATGTGTTGGGTTTAGGGGTTGTGTTGGGGTTAGGGGTTGTGTTGGGGTTAGGGGTTGTGTTGGGTTTAGGGTTTGTGTTGGGTTTAGGGGTTGTGTTGGGTTTAAGGGTTGTGTAGGGTTTAGGGTTTGTGTTGGGTTTAGGGGTTGTGTTGGGTTTAAGGGTTGTGTAGGGTTTAGGGGTTGTGTTGGGTTTAAGGGTTGTGTAGGGTTTAGGGTTTGTGTTGGTTTAGGGGATGTGTTGGGTTTAAGGGTTGTGTAGGGTTTAGGGTTTGTGTTGGGTTTAGGGGGTGTGTTGGGGTTAGGGGGTGTGTTGGTTTAGGGGATGTGTTGGGTTTAAGGGTTGTGTTGGGTTTAGGGTGTGTGTTGGGTTTAGGGGGTGTGTTGGGTTTAGGGTTTGTGTTGGGTTTAGGGTTTGTGTTGGTTTAGGGGATGTGTTGGGTTTAGGGGATGTGTTGGGTTTAGGGTTTGTGTTGGTTTAGGGGATGTGTTGGGTTTAAGGGTTGTGTAGGGTTTAGGGTTTGTGTTGGGTTTAGGGGATGTGTTGGGTTTAAGGGTTGTGTAGGGTTTAGGGTTTGTGTTGGGTTTAGGGGGTGTGTTGGGGTTAGGGGGTGTGTTGGTTTAGGGGATGTGTTGGGTTTAAGGGTTGTGTTGGGTTTAGGGGGTGTGTTGGGTTTAGGGGGTGTGTTGGGGTTAGGGGTTGTGTTGGGTTTAGGGGATGTGTTGGGTTTAGGGGTTGTGTTGGTTTAGGGGATGTGTTGGGGTTAGGGGTTGTGTTGGGTTTAGGGGTTGTGTTGGGTTTAGGGTTTGTGTTGGGTTTAGGGGTTGTGTTGGGTTTAAGGGTTGTGTAGGGTTTAGGGTTTGTGTTGGTTTAGGGGATGTGTTGGGTTTAAGGGTTGTGTAGGGTTTAGGGTTTGTGTTGGGTTTAGGGGGTGTGTTGGGGTTAGGGGGTGTGTTGGTTTAGGGGATGTGTTGGGTTTAAGGGTTGTGTTGGGTTTAGGGGGTGTGTTGGGTTTAGGGGGTGTGTTGGGTTTAGGGGATGTGTTGGGTTTAGGGTTTGTGTTGGTTTAGGGGATGTGTTGGGTTTAGGGGATGTGTTGGGTTTAGGGTTTGTGTTGGGGTTAGGGGTTGTGTTGGGTTTAGGGGATGTGTTGGGTTTAGGGTTTGTGTTGGTTTAGGGGATGTGTTGGGTTTAAGGGTTGTGTAGGGTTTAGGGTTTGTGTTGGGTTTAGGGGATGTGTTGGGTTTAGGGTTTGTGTTGGGTTTAGGGGATGTGTTGGGTTTAAGGGTTGTGTAGGGTTTAGGGTTTGTGTTGGTTTAGGGGATGTGTTGGGTTTAAGGGTTGTGTAGGGTTTAGGGTTTGTGTTGGGTTTAGGGGGTGTGTTGGGGTTAGGGGGTGTGTTGGTTTAGGGGATGTGTTGGGTTTAAGGGTTGTGTTGGGTTTAGGGGGTGTGTTGGGTTTAGGGGGTGTGTTGGGGTTAGGGGTTGTGTTGGGTTTAGGGGATGTGTTGGGTTTAGGGGTTGTGTTGGTTTAGGGGATGTGTTGGGTTTAGGGGTTGTGTTGGGTTTAGGGGTTGTGTTGGGTTTAGGGGTTGTGTTGGGGTTAGGGGTTGTGTTGGGTTTAGGCGATGTGTTGGGTTTAAGGGTTGTGTAGGGTTTAGGGTTTGTGTTGGGTTTAGGGGTTGTGTTGGGGTTAGGGGTTGTGTTGGGTTTAGGGGATGTGTTGGGTTTAGGGGTTGTGTTGGGTTTAGGGGATGTGTTGGGTTTAGGGGATGTGTTGGGGTTAGGGTTTGTGTTGGGTTTAGGGGTTGTGTTGGGTTTAAGGGTTGTGTAAGGTTTAGGGTTTGTGTTGGGTTTAGGGGTTGTGTTGGGTTTAGGGGTTGTGTTGGGTTTAGGGGATGTGTTGGGTTTAGGGTTTGTGTTGGTTTAGGGGATGTGTTGGGTTTAGGGGGTGTGTTGGGTTTAGGGGTTGTGTTGGGGTTAGGGGTTGTGTTGGGTTTAGGGGATGTGTTGGGTTTAGGGGATGTGTTGGGTTTAGGGGTTGTGTTGGGGTTAGGGGATGTGTTGGGTTTAGGGGTTGTGTTGGGGTTAGGGGATGTGTTGGGTTTAGGGGTTGTGTTGGGGTTAGGGGTTGTGTTGGGTTTATGGGTTGTGTTGGGTTTAGGGGTTGTGTTGGGTTTAGGGGATGTGTTGGGTTTAGGGGATGTGTTGGGGTTAGGGTTTGTGTTGGGTTTAGGGGTTGTGTTGGGTTTAAGGGTTGTGTAGGGTTTAGGGTTTGTGTTGGGTTT
>JAVLUX010000048.1:23255000-23305000 GCA_032164185.1 Moxostoma hubbsi
AACATTAGACGAGAACTCATTGTTTTTCTTCCGGTGGAGGTAAAGCCTCTCCATCTGAAAGAGAGATGCTATATTTCTGGACGGAAATGGGTTTTGAAAAGGAGTCTGGTTTTGAGAGATAAACTTTAATAACATCTAAACTTCAAGCAGGGCTGGACGGGTAATCTGGCATACCGGGCATTTTCCCGGTGGGCCGACGCACTTTGGAGCCGATCAGGGGCGGACTGGCCATCAGGAGTACAAGTCTGAGACGCAAAGAAGTATTACGCACCCTTTAAGCACAAACCATGTCTTTAAAACAGCTTCATTATTTCTAAATTAATTCAGGCATCAACATAATCCTGTAGTTTGTGAAAGCCCTGCATGCACACCACTGGTAGTGTACTTTGTAGTCGTTTGGAAGGCTGCCTGCATCAGCACCAATGTAGTTGCCAAGAGTTTCTCTGCGTAGGACTGAGATGTGTTTTCTGCAGCTGTGCTCAGAGACTGCAGAGCAGGTGCTGGTTAAACATGCTGGTTTGGGGTTTCACAATGGACGTGATGTGTTGGCAAGTAAATTTGACCAAACCTGTCCCAGAACAAGTCAGTCATATTCAGTCCAGAAATGATCATCTAATTAGAATCATTATTGAGAGTCTTATACAATTATGTATAAATACATTAAATATCTTCCTAAAGATATTACATAAGATCATGCATTTTAAACAATTCTAAACGACACCATTTAAATGTCTTATTTTGCATTACGGTGATGAGAAATTTAGGGGGAAATGTTCTCAATTGTCATAAAAATAATGTCAGAATTCCAAACGCCTTAATTGTCTTAAAAATAGGCTTAACATTTTTGGGATGAACTATGACCTGGACATGTTTCCATGAGATTTGATCTTATAAAATTCCTTTGCTCTAGATGCCACGCAGTCCTGTGCTCTTTCTCATATGATAAAAGAGAGAATTGAGTTCATATGACAGCACGGGAGCATCAGTTTTACTGAAAGAGCTGAGAGAGAGAGAGAGGTAGAGAGAGAGAGAGAGAGAGAGAGAGAGAGAGAGAGAGAGAGAAAGAGAGAGAGAGGGGGTGGGAGAGAGAGAGAGAGAGAGGGGGAGGGAGAGAGAGAGAGAGAGAGAGAGAGAGAGAGAGAGAGGGGGAGGGAGAGAGAGAGAGAGATAGAGAGAGAGAGAGAGAGAGAGAGAGAGAGAGAGAGAAGCGCTGTTTATAAAAGCCATGGGGGTATTTACACAGAAAAATTGTCAGTTCATCTAAAAAAAACGCAAATGATAATTTAACCAGACAGAATTAACCTTTCTACATTGTTTTACAACAATGGAATACAATTTTCTTTTTTTTACAGTGTAGTGACCATCACAGTGATTTTGGGCAAAGTACAGATACTTTCAGAACATCTGAGAGAAAGAACATTCCAAATATTCAAACCGACAGAACGTTCAAACACTTCAAACAGAAAGTATATTTAAAATGTTCAAATTGAAAGAACATTCCAAATGTTTGAAATGTATCCCTGTTCCAGCACTGGAGAGTCAAATATAATATACAGTCAAAAAGATTGTAGTAAAACAGTCATAACTGTGTAATTTTAATTATGATGCCTCATCTGTCAGCATGATGCCGGTGAATCACGTTCAGTCTCTTTGTACGTTACGTCATTGTTTTGGTCGATGCTTGTGTCCCTATGGAGTGTGTGCACAAGCACGAGCAACAGGTAGCTACTGCAGTTCACTTAACGGCCACAGGTGTCATTAATAACAAGGGTTTCTGAATCTTACATACTGCACCTTTAAAAAAGAGATGCTAAAAATACAGACCACGTACGTGAACGTAGTTTGGTGAGGAAAGTGTAAATCAATCCCAGAACAACAGCACAGGACCTTGTGAAGATGCTGTAGGAAACAGGTGGACGAGTATCTAGATCCACAGCAAAACGAGTAACAATATCGACATCACCTGAAATGCTGCTCCGCAAAG
This sequence comes from Moxostoma hubbsi, assembly GCA_032164185.1. Lineage (NCBI taxonomy): Eukaryota > Metazoa > Chordata > Actinopteri > Cypriniformes > Catostomidae > Moxostoma > Moxostoma hubbsi. Next base: position 23,256,985 of record JAVLUX010000048.1, read on the forward strand.
GAAGAAGCCGCTGCTCCAAAACAGCCATACAAAAGCCAGACTACAGTTTGCAAGTGCACATGGGGACAAAGATATTTTTCTGGTCTGATGAAACGAAAACTGAACTTTTTGGCCATAATGACAATCATTATGTTTGGAGGGAAAAGGGTGAGGCTTGCAAGCCGAAGAACAGCATCCCAACTGTGAAGCATGGGGGTGGCAGCATCATGTTGTGGGGGTGCTTTGCTGCAGGAGGGACTGGTGCACTTCACTAAATAGATGGCATCATGAGGAAGGAACATTATGCGGATATATTGAAGCAACATCTCAAGACTACACCAGAACTGTGAGAAGCTTCCAAAAGCATCTGCAAACAAATGTATGCAACATTTTTCACAGCCCTTCTTGCATCCATAAACCCCTCAAGGACATCGCAGCAGATGCATGTAGGTTAATTGGCGATTGTCTTTGCTATAATGCAGCACATCTATCACTGAATTAAGTCTTCTGGTTGTCCCGCTCTCTTCTTGACAGCTGTGAAAACACGCAGTGAATCAAAGCTCAGTATCATCCGAGCTTTGATTTGCATCACTGAGAGCGCAATACTTCCAGGATATGATTTCTTCGATCTGTACGAGCACGTGTCAGAGCCCGAGAACACAATGGTGCAATATTTTGGTAATTTGTAAAGATTGTTTTTTTTTGTGACGCAGTCTGATGGCACATAAAACCCAAATGGCTCCGGAAAAGAATATTAGAGTGTACAAATCAATATTTAATACATTCTGTAAAAGTACTTTTCATCATTGTTAGTGGGCCTACACATGGAGTTTGTGCTAACTACCGTTGCAAGCGTTGAGTAACGTGTTTCCATATACGCTGTCCACATATACAATCTTAAAAAGGGATAGTTAAGACATTATGACTTCAATAAGCTGTTTGGTCACCTTTCCAAATGGTGTTTCACTAGCAGCATTGGCCCCGTGCTTATGCCCAACGGACATTGCTCATGTGAGACTAGCTTAAGTGTTTTATTGGCCTGCACAAATGTAATGGACAAATTAAAGGATTTAATGCTCACAATAGTGTCCAATGCTCATAACAACAGTAGCTTTAACTTGAAGGAGTCTGTTTGCTAAGTTTGATTCTGTGACTTGTGGTGACCTCTAGTGTTTAGAAAGTGTGAGTGACACCAGGCTGTGTTTTGGAGGCAGATCTCCTCTCTAAGACACTTAAATGAGGAACACAGAATCATCAGGAGCCTTTGGGAAATTACAGCGGGACATTTGTTGTTTCATTTGTCATTAGTGGTGCTTCCATGGCTAGCCTTTACAAAAGGGGCGTTCATTTCAACACGTAGGCCTAATATAGAAAGCAGGATATTAATCTGCATTTTAATCTCTTCCAATCAGGATCTGTTTTATAAAAGTGATCAAAGCCTTTGGTCAAGCAGAAGCTGTTAAACAGTTAAACAGCTGCTGTATGAATTTGCATTTTATAAACTGCAACGCAAGCGTTTCTACTGATTGTAAAGGGAACAGAGCCAATTGTGGTGTGAAATCTGCATTAGCCTCATAAATATTAGATTCGCTGCTGTCAAAAGCTCTTGAATCCCTGATTAATCCATGAACATCACGTTTCGCTTATTCCGTCAAGGTTAACTTAAACACTTACAGGAATCGTACACCCCCAAATAAACGAGGCACATTCACACAGGTCTTTTCAGTGACAGTTTAACATGACTGCGGCTTTCAAGATCCAAAAAGGACATAAATACACTATAAAGATGGTCCATAAAACCGGAGTGCTGTATTGTTTTAGTGTGGAGACGACTGAAATGTATGCTGACACTTATTTATTAATGAATAGCTTTTGAATGCACGTCTCGAATTTTAAAAAGTGCTGCGTCATGTTAGGTTAGTCAGGGACTATTGAGCAGAGACGGGCCACTCCTTTGGAATTTAAGAAGCTGTGAGCACACGACGGTCAACGGAAGTCCCGCTTTACAGGTAAAGGAGCCAATCACCTTTTAGATACCGACATCGCCTGTCAATCAACTCTCGAATCAAATTTCGGTGCAAATTGTTGTTTTCTGTATCTGTCGCTATTCGCAATTATCGTCATAGATTTCCGATCCGATAACGATAGTTCCAGAAAGAAATTATTAGCAATAATATCTTTTTTTCTTCATAATTTCAAAATAAGAGTCCTCTGTGTGTTTCTGGCTTTTTTTAAACTTTGATGTCCCACGTTACGCAACAAATCTTCATTTTGTCTGGTTATTTTTGCGATTTTGGTGGAACAATGAACGGCGTCTGGGATTTTATTCATTTAGGACACTTTTTTTTGTTTTATTTATTTATTTCATTTTATTATTTACACCATTTTCACCCAATTTGGAACGCCCAATTCCCAATGTGCTCTAAGCCCTCGTGGTGGCGTAGTGACTCGTTCTAATCTGGGTGGCGTAGGACGAATCCCGGCTGCATCCGCGTCTGAGACCATCAATCTGTGTATCTTATCACGTGACTTGTTGAGCACGTTGCCATGGAGACATAGTGCGTGTGGAGGCACTAACCGCCATTCACCACGACATCAACACTCAACTCACCACACACCCCACTCAGAGCAAGAACCACATTGTAGCGACCACAAGGAGGTTACCCCATGTGACTCTACCCTCCCTAGCAACCGGGCCAATTTGGTTGCTTAGGAGACCTGGCTTGAGTCACTCAGCACACCCTGGATTCAAACAAACGACTCCAGGTGTGGTAGCCACCATCTTTACCACTGATCTACCCAGACCCCCAATAATTAGTGGTGCTTGCCAAAGGCAAAGCATCACTAGTGTTCTCTTGCATACTTATTATTATAATTATTATTATTTTTCCACACAAAGCTTGGCGCGCTACTCCTGCAGCTTTTGTCACAGACCCCTGAGTGAGGCATCAAATCGTGCGGCTCATTGAGGAGAGGTGTGCTATACCTTTTCTAAGCGATCGGGTGTACGATGTTCGAACAGCGGACGAAAAAGTGGCCAAAAAAGTCCCATTGACTTAACATTGCAGAATGTTCAGAAATTTAAATCCCAACTGACATTTTCACACACACACAAAAAAGGGCCTGTCAGCCCTGCGTCTCTCCCTCTCTCTCTCCCTCCCTCAGAGGATTTATATTATCAAGCAGCCAATAAAAATCTTCATAGCCACACCCTAAAACATGCTAAAAATGTGCTAGCATCATGCTAACATATGCAGGCATCACCTAGCGAAGTGCTAAAACATGCTATAAACTTGTTAGCATCATGCTAACACATGCTGGCATCGCCTAGCGAAGTGCTAAAACATGCTAAAAACGTGCTAGCAACATGCTAACACATACTAGTATCGCATAGCGAAGTACTAAAACATGTTAAAAATGTGCTAGCATCATGCTAACACATGTTGGCATCACCTAGCAAAGTGTTAAAACATGCTAAAAATGTGTTAACAACATGCTAACTCATGTTAGTATTGCCTAGCGAAGTGTTAAAACATGCTAAAAACGTGCTAGCATCATGCTAACACATGCTGGCATCACCTAGCGAAGTGCTAAAACATGCTAAAAACATGCTAACATCATGATAACACATGCTGGCATCCCCTACGAAGTGTTAAAACATGCTAAAAACGTGCTAGCATCATGCTAACACATGCTGGCATCACCTTGCGAAGTGCTAAAACATGCTAAAAACATGCTAACATCATGATAACACATGCTGGCATCGAGTAGCGAAGTGTTAAAACATGCTAAAACGTGCTAGCATTATGCTAATGCATGTTAGCATTGCCTAGGGAATTGCTAAAACATGTTAAAAACGTGCTAGCATCATGCTAACACATGTTAGCATCGCCAAACGAAGTGCTAAAACATGCTAAAAACATGCTAGTATCATGCTAACACATGCTAGCTTTGCCTAGCAAAGTGCTAAAACATTCTAAAAATGAGCTACCATCATGAAAAACATATGTTAGCAACATTCAATGACATTTATTTTAGTGCTTAGAAACAAGTTAGAAAATGTTATTTGACGAGTTTTGCCACGGCAAGCACCACTCACATTTTCTTCAGGAAATGTACATTCTAGTTATTTTTACCCTCACGACAAACTAGTCTAATTCAGCAGTATTGACGACATGCATTCTTTTGCAAAGAATAAATTGTTTAGACATCATCTGGCAAAAGAACTCTATCAGAATAATAACTAAAGTAGATTTTTACATTGTCTAATGCATTTTCATTTTCACAGTACCAGGACTTTGCTGTGCGGTTGCTAAGGTGTTTTGAGTGATTTGTTGCTAACCTCTACTTTTATGTTCCACAGAAGAAAGTCATACTGGTTTTGAATCAAAAGTGAGGGTAGGTAAAAGATTGAGTGATATATCTCTTTAAACCACTTCCTTATTTTCTGACCCAACGTTTGTTGTCAATCACTATGTAATTGACCACACAGCTAAAGTGAAAGCTCAGGCAAACCTTCCTCTGGGCGTACAGAAGGGTGAAATTTGGCCGGTGCTTTGGAGGTGAAAACAAATCCATGTCTAATGGATATTGAAGAATTGGACGATACAAATTCGGCCCCATGACAGAAAGTCAAACCATCTGTCTGCTTATCACAGCCCAGTCTTGTATCGACCGCTCCAGTTCTTTTCTAAATATCTGCACTGCCAATCGATGGCGACTCACACGCGCTGTCACCCTGCAGTGAACTCCACATGTTCTTGGGGTTGTACGAATGATTTGCAAACAAGCCATACATATCTTGCATGTTAATTAAAGCATTGCCACTAAAACTAACAAATATGCCAATACATTACACAAAATCTAGATAAACTAGCCGACATCACTAGATTGAGTAGTTAGCTGCTGGAAAATTGTTTAGCTAGTCACCATCATGTCCATCCCTCATTTCATATTGATTAATCTGTATACGGATATCATGTTTTAATGGTTTGGTCGCTCTGTATTCGGTTTTGTATTGCAGATGATCCACTTTGCACCTTCTAAACCGGTTCATAAAACATCCCAAAGGAGACACTACATAGGACACATCCATTATCAGAACATGAGTGGAGGAGGCTAAAACCCCACACGCACTTACCAGACAGGAGACAGCACTCTGTATGCTTAAGTGCTCTAAAGCAATCCTTCAATAACCACGAAAGCAAATGTATTTGTGGCCTTTACAGCAAAGCAGCACATTACTCACTAGACTCAATAAACGGCTGACTTGCGGGAGATCTTGAACGCTGAGTAGACAGCTTAAGATCAGCAACAACGGCAAACTAAATGGCCGCTTCGCAGATAGCCAGCGTTCTTCTCATCAGTGTAAAGGGACTGTTGAAAACTCAAGAATTTATATATATATATATATATATATATATATACACATACACATGCTGGCAGCCAAAAGTTTGGAATAATGTACAGATTTTGCTCTTATGGATAGAAATTGTTACGTTTATTCAGCTCAGGACATTAATAATGTGAAAAATTACGATTACAATTTGAAAAAAGTTCTTAAACTACTTCAAAGAGTTCTCGTCAAAAAATCCTCCATGTGCGGCAATGACAGCGTTGCAGATCCTAGTTATTCTAGCGGTCAGTTTCTCCAGATACTCCCTGTAGCACTTGACCTTTCACCCCACGCTTCCTGTACCACTTGACCTTTCACCCCACACTTCCTGTAGCACTTGACCTTTCACCCCACACTTCCTGTACCACTTGACCTTTCACCCCACACTTCCTGTACCACTTGACCTTTCACCCCACACTTCCTGTAGCACTTGACCTTTCACCCCACACTTCCTGTACCACTTGACCTTTCACCCCACACTTCCTGTAGCACTTGACCTTTCACCCCACACTTCCTGTAGCACTTGCCATAGATGTGACGGTCTTGTCGGGCACTTCTCACACAACTTACAGTCTAGCTGATCCCACAAAAGCTCAATGGGGTTCAGATCCGTAACACTTTTTTCCAATTATCTGTTGTCCAATGTCTGTGTTTCTTTGCCCACTCGAACCTTTTCTTTTTGTTTTTCTGTTTCAAAAGTGGCTTTTTCTTTGCAATTCTTCCCATAAGTCCTCCTGAGTCTTCACTTTACTGTTGTACATGAAACTGGTGTTGAGCGGGTATAATTCAATGAAGCTGTCTGCGGAGGACATGTGAGGCGTCTATTTCTCAAACTAGAGACTCTGATGTACTTCTCCTCTTGTTTAGTTGCACATCTGGTCTTCCACATCTCTTTCTGTCCTTGTTAGTGACAGTTGTGCTTTGTCTTTGAAGACTGTAGTTACACCTTTGAATGAAATCTGCTGTTTTTTTGTAAATTTCAAGCATTGTATCGCCTTTATTCCTCTAAATAATGATTGACTGACGAGTTTCTAGAGAAATCTGTTTCTTTTTTTTGTGCAATTTTTGACCTAATATTGACCTAAAGACATGCCAGTCTATTGCACACTGTGCAACTCAAAAACAAACACTAAGACAATGTTCAGCTTCATTTAATGACCCAAATATCTTTCAACTGTGTTTGATATAATGGCGAGTGATTTTCTAATATCAAATGATCAATTTATCATGATTACTCAAGGATAAGGTGTTGCAGTGATGCTGCTGTCTAGATTTGAACAAAAATGACTTTTATCAAATAGTAATGGGACAGTGCAGACAGATGCAATAATGTCTTTTTTATGTGTGATTTATTCGATTTTGAATAATGTAATTGCAATTAGCACACATTTGAACCTGACAAAAACACCATCTATAAAAGGCACTCTAAAGAAAAACCCACAATAACCTTAAACTACTCTGATACTCATTAAGAGTCGAACGTGCCAAGAAAGTGTTTTCTTAAATAGTTGTGCGAAAAAGATTCATCAAGTGGGATTGGGAACAACACACTGAAAACCACGTAATTATTAACCATAGGTCGTCAAAAACTAATGAAGGAGAAACTGGAAAACATACATATGCTGTTTTAATTTGCAAAGCTGAACACAAAAGAACAAATAACTTTTGATTCCTGGTAGATACAGAGAGAACACCTATTCATCTTCCCTGACACCTCAAGAGCAGCAACTCCATTTATTTTCTTGCAAATAAACCTCACAATAACACACTGAGAATGAACTAAGCACTGGGGGCGAGAACTGAACTCCTACTTACTCTGAGAACATTGCCACTTTTCAAGACATCAGTCCTATCCAGAGCTGAAGTGGGCCGGTACTTACGGTACTAAGTAATAGCAAATCTATGCTATTCTGTTCACAGTACAGGTGATTATTCCTCGCTCTCATAAACTCACAGACACATTTTTCACTATGTATAACATTTGGCAGCTTACTCAAGCAAAGAACAGACCACTCAGATAAAACATCTATGAAGGATCATCTGACTGACTTATCAAAAAGAGGGGCTATATTAGAGTACGTCGTGTGTATTTTTGGATCAAACTTTTTATGTGATAAAATTTGCCTCGACATGCAGCTTTTCCCTTAGTGAATTCAGTTTTAATTCATACAATCCCTCTTTAAAGGAGAAAAACTAAATTATAAAATCAAAATAACCATTATATATATATATATATATATATATATATATATATATAATCAAAATAACCATTATATATATATATATATATATATATAAAACCAAAATAACCATTACATATATAATCAAAATAACCATTATATATATATATATATATATATATTTAACCAAAATAACCATTATATCAAACCAAAATAACTATTATATATATATATATATATTTAACCAAAATAACCATTATATATATATATATATATATATATATATATATATATATATATATATATATATATATATATATATAACCAAAATAACCATTATATATATATATATAAAAAAAAATCAAAATAACCATTATATATATATATATATTTAACCAAAATAACCATTTTATATATATATATATATATATATATATATATATATATATATATATATATATATATATATATATATATATAAAATCAAAATAACCATTATATATATATATATATATATATATATATTTAACCAAAATAACCATTATATATATATATATATATATATATATATATATATATATATATATAATCAAAATAACCATTATATATATATATATATATATATATATATATATATATATAAAACCAAAATAATGATTATAAAAATGTAATTTTATAACCAAAATAATTATTGTATAAATGTAAAAAATGTATAACAAAAAATAAGAAAATAACCATTATATAAATAAAAAAATTTAACCAAAATAACAATAATATTATATAAACATCACATTTTATAACCAAAATAACCATTATATATATATATATATATATATATATATATATATATATATATATATATATATATATATATACAAATTTATAAGCAAAATAATAATTATATCCATATAAAACAACCAAAATAACAATAACCATTCTATTACATACCATTACATACATTATAACCATGTTATAACCATTATAACAATTCTATAACCAAACTAACAATATACATACAGTATAATTATATAAAATATATAAAATAACCACTATTTAATATAAATTATTATAACTAAATTACCTGTGTGACTATAGAATTTTATAATCAAAATAACAATTTTATAAATACCAAAATGTATAACCAAAACTATTAAATCAATATAAAATGTGTAAATGTTTATACTCAAAATAAGTTTATGTATTAAGCTGAATTAAGTAATATGCATATAACTAAATACAGATACTTTATTATCTGATTTCTCAGAAATATAATGTGTCATGATTGTACATAATCGACACCATCATTTGACCACTTTCACCAGTTACTTCCCTAATCAAATGACAAAATTATAATAATAATGTGGGCATTCACACACATAAACACTTCACATATTGAATTATGTTTATTTGGGGGACTTCCTCTGCAAATACTGGTATAATCGATTAGCTGGGATAAATGTGGTTTATCTATCAGCATATCATGCTAAAACATTTGAACCGACTGACAGCTATAATAAATAATAAATACTGAACCTCTCTCCAATCTTCTGGTCCACACTCCTTCCCTGAAAAGCTGCAATCGAGCAGCATGTCTTCCATACGGTGACGTGTACGGTTAAAGAACTCGACGAGGCTCAATCGAGAGCCTTGAATGTCTGGCTCTGGTGCCAGAGGGATCCCTGGTGCCATGTTGTCTTCATAACCCAACAGAGGTCCCATGAAGAGAAGATCACTGTAGCTGACTTGCGAACGTCTGAACATGTTGTAGTTGCAGAGCGTGATGGCCGGAAAGGTCCTGCTGTTGGCGTCTTGCTCATCCAGCATGGTGACACGGTTGAACTGCAGGTAATAAATGGCATGGTCAACAACCTGTAAGAGGAACATGGAGACCGCAAGCAGAAAGACCACTGCCCACAAGCCCTGGCGCACCCCAAACTTCTTGTCTTCCACAAAGATGTGGTTGGCACCATGGAGTGAGCAATCGCCGAAAAACCTGGCCAGGTCGATGTTGGGTGCTTCCTGTTCTTCCGCACCATCGTAGATGTCAAGATCGTCATTTTCGCCATCTTTTGAACAACCTACCCTCTTGTAGTGGTCATCAAAGCTGTCACTGCGCGAGCCGCTCACCGGTTCTTCGTCCGTGCTATAGGAAACGGTGCAAGAGATTCGTACCATGTCAGAAGGTTTAAATAAAAATCAAACAGTCGAAAGAAGTCTAGGAGATTGGCGAGTCTGAATAAGTTTAGATGACTTCCACAGCGTAGGGGTTAGCCTTGTTGTTTGTTCCAAGTTCATCCACAGGTCCAACACAAATCTACTCCGCAAATATGGAAACCATAAACGGTCAATCCAAACAACCTTCTCAACTCGTGTCTCTCCACATGAGTACATCTGAAGAAGGAATGGCTCTGTTGGGATCTAAAGCACTTCCTGAGCCAAACACCCTCCCTTCAGAGCACCAGGCCACTGCCTTCAACTGATGTGAGCACATGATGTCAGCACAAGATCAACTTTCATAGCCTGACTTTATTTTACACACATTTCTGGACATAACAATAATCTAGGCCACCAAAAGTGTCTCCATATCGACACAAAATAGAGATTTCTTTTCCATTTTTGCCATTTTGTCTTGGTGTCTTCAGAATAAATGCCATTTGGTTTGATAATCGGCCACGGCATGAATGCATGATATTGGTTATAAGAGTCAAGTTGATGAAAGTTGATACACCCATCATACTTTGATAAACAGTACACACTGAACTCAAACAGCTGTATGTTACTGCACGCTGCTTTATCGCGGCTCTTACATAAACACTACTGAGATTTGAGTAAGGCCATATATGCTTACATGTGTCTATGGTGAAGAGGTGGCAGGGGCGGATCTACCGGGGTGGCATAGGGTGGCAAATGCCACCCTAAAAGAATACCTTGCCACCCCTGCTGCCACCCCAGTTGGCAGCAAAGAATTAAATTAAATTTGACAATTTGCGAGCGCAAATCTCCAATGTCCGACTGCACTGAATGCAGCACGAGATGACGCCAGAGCGGCAAGAGACTGATCAGTGATCAGTTTGGAAAACTGAGTGGCGCGAAGCGAGGGAGCCAGGAGTCGCGAAGAAAGGAGACACAGGAGAAAGAGGTAAAAACGGATTAACTATCAGGTTGTGTAAAATAGCGGTTGTTTTAACTGTGAGCAGTGCATCTTGTGAATGAAGTTTTTCATCTCTCAGCCTCATAAAGTTCGGTAAAGTTGGACATATATTCACAGATTCGAACTTTCCGGGTCAATAACTCATAAGCGAAACGTTCTTAAAACACAAACAACACCTCTTTCCAACCGCAGTAATGTAGACAACGAGCTACAACCTCGTTTTCATCAAAACAAGCCTCCGTTGGAGCTGGACAATTACATTGATGTCTAAGCGCAGCCGGCTGAGAGACGAGACCGCAGGGACCGTCTGCAAAGTGCAAAACCGAAATGCGATACTACACAAATATTCAATAACTTTGCTGTTACACATTGTAGTGTCACCAAATTCAGTTCACACATCAGTGGTCTCCTGCTGGTTATACTACAACACTTAGATTGGAAAAATCTGCTTTTGCATAATTTGGGGGAAAAATATTCAATAACGTCTAGGTTACTGTTGTAACCTCCGTTCCCTGATGGAGGGAAGAGACGTTGCGTCGAAGAAGGGACACTAGGGGTCTAGTGAATTTTGAAGAAACTTTGAGAAAAGGCCAGTGAGAAATTGTCAGACAGAATATGCATGGAACCCCTGGACATTAGGGTGACCACCTCCGGTCAGACAAAATGTGGGACAAGTAGCATGGTAAAGAGGGACAATGTGGGACAGACGTAATAACTTTAAACTTAAGATATATTGTCTATCTAATTTACCCAGAAACATTTTTTAAACCCACCAACTAAAAGATTAAGACACTACCTGACCCAAAATATCACCCAAAGTTTCTACAGCTTAAGGCATAGGCCTAGGCCTATAAAAGACAAAACACTCATTTTGCAACATCTCTCTTTATTGGGACTATCAAATTAGTCAACTGTCCAAAGGACCAGGCATTACGAAACTAAAAAAATGCTCTCAGTGAATCAAATTCACCTTAAAATACAAGACACAAAAAATATTAGGCCTAGCCTATTTAAGTTCAACAAAATATAAGGCCTAGCCTATACAGTGCAAAATATTTAGGGCTTGCCTATAGAAAGTTAGAAGGAAAAAAACGGTGTGTGCGTTCCACCCGCAAGCATAGGTGATGTCAGTTCTTGAATACATTTTTCCACTGAGATCGGAGCGAGGACATCTGTTACAATAGATGTTGCTTTGGTGCGGCCACACGACATTTTTTTAGCTATTTCAGAATCTGGAAAAATGGCTGGGGCTAACTTGTTACTGCAGTCGGTAGAGCGATATGAATGTGTGTGATGTACGGCATGATAAACGCTCGTCACTTCTGCTGCCGAAACTTTGTCAGCCTGTGGGTCATTTGGTTTATTGAAAAACGATTGCACTGATTTGCATGTTTCTTGATGATGTGCTTTTTTTCTGTGGTACTCACATGCACCATGTCGCTTCACATCGTACTCTCCACCATGTCCCACAGAAAAACTGCTTTTCACAAAATACAAAAAGCTCTCTCTGCTTCGCCATCTACAGGTCTTAACCAAGAGTATCTTGCGGTCCATTCGCTATTAAAAGTGCATCTTCTCTTTTTCGTGGCCGCACTGGCCATGGCTGCTTAACCGACCGAACAGCGCGCCCTCCAATTTGAGATTGTTGACAATGTTGAGGAGGCGTTCGTGCACCAGTCAACAGTTTGATTGACGTACGACGACTCAGCCTATCGACTACCGCATTTATTGCTCTCCTCTGAACTATTGAACATAAGTTAACAGTACGCCTATGGACGCATCCGTGTATTTAGGCAGGGTCCAATGAAAAAGCGGGACAGATGCTCAATTTGCGTGAGGCGGGACAAAGGGTAAAATTGCTGTACAGTGCAACGTAAAGCGGGACAGGTGGTCACCCTACCGGACATACGGGTATAAAGGGGGGAAAATGCGTCTGTTTCCTAAGAAAATTCCCAAAAATTATGAAAAAGCAAGTTTATCCCAAACTAAGTGTTGTTTCCACGGTGTATTTATGCCCACTTTAGTACAGCTCAGTCCATAGATCTTCATGTGTAAGTTTTTCTTTGTATAGTTTCTTCTTGTACAAATGCTGCATGCGTTTGCTTCCCCTCTCACACATCTGCCTGTCATCACCTGTGTCTTACCTTAATGCCTTTCCGGTGAAAATGCCCTTACTTCAATCATACTTCTATCTCCTGTTAAGTGAGATCACATTGTATGGTCACTTATTCCTAATATGAACTGTTTCACATGAAACCTCAAATGCAAGACATTGATTGCATGACATTAAGTTTGTCTGTATGAGTTTGTAAATGCCAGCCTGTGCCCTTTTGTAGTGTGTACATGCTATTTCTCATCAAACTGTGATAAACGTGATTAAATTAAGTATATATAAGTCTGCCATATGTTGCCACCCCTCAAAAATTCCTGCCCCCCTCTCGCCACCCCATAAATATTTTTCTAGATCCGCCCCTGGGTGAAGATACTGTACAATACTTTAAAACAGAAGTTAAATTAAGGTGTTATTTCATAGAGACACTGTCTCCTTTAGTAGTCGATAGCATTTTACATGTTGTCTGAGCATTGATCTCTATTGGTGACTCTTTGACTGTGCTTTCCAATTCTGTTCTATGATTGGAGGAAACAACAGTGAAATCCAGACTTAGAAAATGCAAACCTGTAGGATTGATTATTTATTTGAGGTATGGAAGACCAATAATCTTAGACATGCTTCCCAGTGCATAGACAACATCCAGGACTCTTTAAAAACAATCCAGAAGATGGCAGCAGCGCTCGGCGTCTGAATCACATGCACCTCTTGCCAAATACGCTCCCTGGTGTGGAGCTAAAGTGCAATCAGACTGATTGCCTGAAGCTCAGTCACTGCAAATGAATTCTCTACATTGCTTCACTGCTCCTCAACAGGTTTCTCCACACTACAGTCAATTCACCAGCACTCCTGAATCGGAAGTATGGCAGTGAACAGTGTACTGTTAAATCATTTATGATTTGTCTTCAGGCAGTTCTTGCTACTTACTGTACCTAGTGTCCGCTAGAGCAAGTATCACTGTTACTATTGCTTAAACTTAGTGGTCAAAACTGAATAAATCCCCCCGCACTGATTGTGCTTAGGAGAGCTGTCATGTTACTTTTCTAAGCTATCAAATGTTTAGTTTGCATCATGAAATGTGCAGAACAAATCCCACAGTGTTACACTGAAAGAAGAGATCTGAATTTCAAATATTTGGTGTTGACATTTTTTAAATATAGGGCCTGTAAGCAACCACCTAGAACACCCTGGCAACAGCATATTAACCACCCAGAACACCCTGGCAACTGCATGTCAACCACCAAGAATGCCCCATCAACTGCACACCAGCTACATGGAATGCACTTGAAACTGCATAACAACAAACCAGAAAACCCTAGCAACCACATATAAACCTCCAAGAACACCCTAGCAGCCACATTACACCCTCCCAAAAAACCCTAGCAACAGCATATCAACCACCAAAAATACCTTTGAAAATGCATAACAACAACCCAGAATACCCTAGCAACTGAATAACAACCACCCAGAATACACTAACAACTGCATAACAAAATTGAACAAGTTGGAATACCCCAACAACTGCTTAACTACCCAGACTACGCTAACAACCACATAGCAACCACCCAGAAAACACTAGCAACTGCATATAAACCACCTACAATACCCTTGCAACTGCATAACAACCACACAAAATACTCTAGAAACTGCGTAACAACCATGTTATACACAATAGCAACTGCATGAAAACCACTCAGTACAACCTAACAACCACATAGCAACATCTTAGAACACCCTAGCAGCCACATATTAAACACCCACAACACCCTAGCTGTCATATATCAACCATCCTGAAAACCATAGCAACCAGATATCCACCACCTAGAATAACCTTGAAATTGCATAACAACCACCCAGAATACCCTTCCAGATGCATAAAAAAACAATTAGAACACTCTAGCAACCACATTGCAACCGCCTTGAACACTCCAATGACTGCTTAACAACCTCCCAGAACAATTTAACAACCAAACAGCAACCACCCAGAAAACCCTAACAACCAAACAGAAATCCCTATCAACTAAGAACCACATAAGCCACATAGAATTCACTAGCAATCGCATTACAATAACGCAGAACACACTAGCAACCACATAAACCACCAAGAACACCCAGAATACACAAGCAAGCAAGAATACCCAGTACACCCTAACAACCATATAGCAACATCCTAGAAAACCCTAGCAACTGCTTAACAACCGCTCAAAACGCCCTGGCAACCAAATGCCATAACTTGATAAAAAAAACACTCAATAGCAACTATCACTATAGTTACCACATATAATCCTTCAAGAAAACCCCCCCCCAGAAAACCCTAGCAACCAAATTCCAACCACCTAGAATACCCTTGAAAGTGCATAACAACCACCCAGAATAACCTTCCAGCTACATAAAAAACAATTAGAACCCTCTAGCAATCACAAACAACCACCTGGAACACCCCAACAACTGCTTAACACGACCTAGAACACCCTAACAACCAAACAGCAACTACCCAGAAAACAATGGCATTACAACACCCCAAAACACTCTAGCAACCACAATTAAACCTCAGAATACCCAAGAACACCCAGAATACCCAAGCAACTGTGTAACAACCATGTAAAACGGCCTAGCAACTGCATTACACCCACCCAGTACACCCTAACAACCACACAGCAACATACTAGAAAACACTAGCAACTGTTAAACCACTTGAAACACCCTAGCATCCAAATAGTAATTTGTTAAAAAAACACTCAGATCACTATAGCAACCACATAATAACGCTCTGACAACCAAAACTTTATGATATTATAAAATTTAGAAATGATTTATCGAAATGAATAATATAAGAAAAGATATAAAGAAATCAATTCAATATTTATCAAGTGGGGAAGCAAAGTTGCTATAAATACTAAGTACTGAAAGTATCAGGCGGTACTTTACAAATTTAAATAGGATCAGATTTTTAATTTGAACTCAAGTTTCCACCAAGACCATTAGACAAAGAGAAATAAATATAGAAGGAAAGAAATTGATTTTAAACATGAGTTTAGCTTTGTGGCATCTTTAGACTTGGACTACTGTTTCACATTAATTTACTCTCTACAGCAAACACACATCACCTAATCAAAACATCCAGTACATGCCTAGTGGAAGTGTGTGTAATGTCTTCATCGGACACTAGGGGGCAGTAGATGTATTGCTGTACGGTGACAAGGCGGGTGTTTCATTTAATGCACGTGGAGATGGTCCATCATTTCCACTCAAGACCCTCTCAAACTCATGGCTCTGATAGACCTGACATTACCATGGATACGGCGAGCCCAGGGAATACACATGAAGACCCATTACCGACGATGTGTGGTCGCACAACACAAACACACCCTGAAATATACACGTATATAATTTGACTCAACTGCTGCTGAGAGAAAATGATGTCCACTCTGTGTCTAATATCCGAAGTGGCCTACTGCGTGCTATTATTTAACACCAGGCCATCTTTAAAATGTTTATGGAAACTGATTTAATGTGTCCGGCAGGACTGGAGAGGCACAAATCCAGAATGAAACTGTTAAATACAGTTTTTGAGGACTCCATGAAGTTGATAGAGAAGCGATTTTTTCTTTAAAGCTCTTTGAATGACTGTTGTGTATGCAACTTCCCTAGCTTCTCAGACTCATCCATGTGCATTCACACACCACAAAAACAATGCAAACAAACAAACGAGCGGAGACGAGGCACAGGAGAAACGATATGATTACTAAGACAGCTCACAAGAGCTTTGCGGCGCTTTAAATTAGTTGTTTAGTCCGCATGACACGTTCTTAATTTGAACCTGAGCGCTGAGGTTAGACGCAGAAGACCTAACTTTCCTCAACCGCCTAAGATCGACTTCAGTGTTCTGGAAAAACAGAAATACATATGATAAACAAAGTATGTCTCATACAAGCCCTACACATTCTCATTGAATGCAAACGATGGCCAATATCCATGAAAACAGTATTATCATGCAACATAATTATTACAAGCACAGAAGACTATTGGAATGAGAGCATCCATTATTTATATGTTGGTGCCTAGTCTATATACTTGACGCTTTATTGCTAACATGTATAATTTATTTGCTGTTTATCTATTCAAATTAGATATTTAAAAATGTATTAAATCGAGCCCTCTTCCTTTTTTGCTTTCGCAGAGCTACGAGGACACAAGTGCATTCGCCACTGATAGCGTTTCCAACCATTAAATTATAGCTTACCTTTAAAGACCTGTTTATCAAACGCCTTTTCAAGCACTCACAAACATGTGGAATAAACGCAGCACAGTCGTCTAGATCAATAAAGCGGATGTTTGTGTGTGTGCTGTCTTTAAGAAGCACATGGAGCAATTTCAGATGACAAACACGACAAATACCGCTCCGCTAATCGGAATCTGGGAATCTGGAGCTTGCAGTGCGTTATCTGCATGTCTTCACACGTCTGGCATGGAAGAAATGTATTCATGCATGGTTTTGGAGATACAGGTGGATGACGGGAATATATTTGTACATTTTTCTGATGGAAATGGGAGGGGTGTTTGCATGGCCAAAACACTAGGGTGTTTTGGGTGATTGCCAGGGTTTTGCTATCCGGTTGCGACAGTGCTCTGAGAGTTTTAGAGTGTTACTATGTGGTTGCCAGGGCATTAAATTATAGATTTTTAAGGTGTTCCAAGTGGATGTTTTCTCGCATGTTCTGAGTGATAACTAAAAGGGTTCGAAATTATCATTTTGCAAACTGAGTTTTACTTGCCACATTCTAAATTTCACCGCAGTTTCCTGGTGAAATGAAGAGTAGAGGCGCTATAGCAACTGTGCCTTTTTCCACTTGTACACAAATCACAAGTGCAACAGCTGATTATGACTTTATTTATTTTTTTCCCCCCTTTTCTCCCTAATTTGGAACACCTAATTCCCAATGCGCTCCAAGTCCTCATGGTGGAGTAGTGACTCGCCTCAATCCGGGTGATGGAGGACGAATCTCCGTTGCCTCCGCGTCTGAGACGTCAATCCGTGCATCGTTTTACATGGCTTGTTGAGAGTGTTACCACGGAGACCTAGTGCGTGTGGAGCCTTCACACTATTCTCCGCAGCATCCACGCTCAACTCACCACACACCCCACCGAGAGTGAGAACCACATTATAGTGACCACGAGGAGGTTACCCCATGTGACTCTACCCTCCCTAGCAATTGGTTGCTTAGGAAGCCTGACTGGAGTCACTCAGCACACCCTGGATTCAAACTCGTGACTCCAGGTGTGATAGTCAGCGTCAATACTCGCTGAGACACCCAGACCTCCCCAATTATGACTTTATAAACACTTACTTTCTGCTCTGTTACTCACTGTGGCAGACAGGTCTCTTGATCATCATAAAGGAGGAAGCGGGAACTGGGATTTCAACCAAAAATACTTTTAATAAACAAAACACAGACATAAAACTGATTTTCAACATAACCATAAAACACGTGCGCACACAGACTCTGTTGCGTGCATCTCTCTCTCTCTCTCTCTGACGTCTTTGGCTCCTCTTTATCTCTTTTTCCCGCTGATCGGGGCAACTCAGTGCCAGATGTGCATCCTCATGGCCCGGTCACATACCCCAATGCCCGATTCAGGCCTGACCTACTCCCCCTGCTGGACATTTAACTGGGAAACTGCAGCAAAACGTGTAATAAAGCACGTAATTTTCCTTTGCAAAACTGTTACCACGGTCACATAACTTTCATGAGATCAGGCTATAAAAATGCCTCTGTGACAAACAAGCTCCAGAAACTGAAAGAATGAGGGTAAAAAATGCTCAAATATGATTTCTTATTTTATTTGTAACATCGGACATCTAACATAACTGCAAGTTGATCGTTTTATAAGAATAAGAGAAGAGTAAGAGGTAATAAATAATAATAGATATTGAATAATTTAATTATTAACATATGATGCACATACAAAGTATGCAAGAAACTGATTCTTGATGACATGGAAGATATGGCTTGCATCCATTTGTTTGGTCATTTTGCAGCCATGGATTTGCACAAATCAGGACAAGAAAAAAATTGAAGTTATTTGCGTTATTTCAGCCAACACCTGGAGTTCAAAAAGTGCAACACTTGAGCCTTTTTACTTGCACAGCAGACAACATAACATCAGTGATCGAGTAACAGGAGACTAATTCAAACATCAGAGCTAATTCAATTCAGCATGAGGCAATTGGGAATTAACACGAGAGACGATACATGAAAGTAGCAAAAGTGTGACCGGATACGAGAATCTGAGTTTCCCTAGAGGCTCTGCAGATGCTCATCACGATCAAACGAGCCATTAACTTTTCAAACACATTAGCTCAAGGCGATGACAAACTACAGACATGCAGACATGCTAATGATAATATATGACATAGTTAGAAATGAGAGAAACCTATTCCGAGCCACGCTCATGTTACAAGCCTCATGAATAGAGTTATAAAATTAAAATAAAGCAGCTACGATAGCTGTGTTTGAAAACCAAGGGAGCTGCCGTCCCAGACAGCATTTTAAAGCAAACATGGGCATGATATTTCAAAAGATTTGACAAAAGATAACTCATCTTGGACAAAGGCTAACTCAGATCCTCCACAAAGAAGACGATCACAATATGCACTGCAGCCAGTGAATAAATTAATCAAGCCGAAGATGATGGACAAAGCGAGAAATGTCGATAAATGAGCTTAATAGCTAAATGTATTTATCCCAACTTTATCAAATGAAAAAAGGGCAATTTAACTAAAAATTTGTGTGCTATGTGTTTCTATGCTTTTTATCACAGCTCACTCACAGAGAATGTGCTCTTATGTCGATTTGTGCTAATTGTTGGTCTACGTAAAAATGTCAAGTCAAGACTTTCACATGAGCACTATTTATTTGACAGACAGAATTGTTGGAGAGAGTTGGATTTGGAGAGTTGGTTTGGATGCTAACTTAACGGCAGCTGCAAGGCAACTCACTATCTTTTTGAACAAAGCCAATATGTCTAACAGGTTTGATAACTACGTGCATTTGAACCATACCCTTGGTTTTAGAGTGGGTTCATAGCATTGTGTGGCGTATTTCGCCGCAAGAGAGCACGTTCACAATGGTTTCATGCTAGCTCAGACAGTTGCTGTTGGTTATAAACTCTTGCTTGCACACGTACACAAACAGCAGGTCGTGAACTTAAAATAATTCCCAATGATTTCCAATAGGGCACTAGAAAAGGTCAAGTCCACACAGAGGAACACGAGAGAAAACAAGACGGACTGGATAAAGCACTCTCGGAAGGGCAGCTCGCGCTGTTGACGCACTTGTTCAATTAGCCTTGCTAAGCAGAGTTTAAAACAGCTCCTGTTGGCCTTCAGCTGTGTGGAGGAAAATGAGGCCTATTAAAGATGGTCAAATGATGGCAATGGTTAATATGCCGAAGTCTCGAAGCTTCTAAAGGCTCTTATCTCGCATGCTAAAGACGATAACGTAGCCGCACCTGAATGTCCTGCTGCTCTATTTTTATTCTCGATTTACTCTTATCAGTGAAATGACCTCAATCCAATCAACTTCTGAAAATCCTCATGGTTTTGAACATGCAGAGGGGCAGAATTGCTAAAAGGGGCATGTTCTACAATTTAGCAGCATTTAATTTTTTTTCCTCCTTGAAGTTCACTTATAATGTTGCTCTTTAAAAATCATTTTCGTAAAGGAATGTTACAGATTCAATATAAGTTAAGCTCATTTAACAGCATTTGTTGCATAATGTTGATTACCACAAATAATTATTTAGTCTTCATCTCTCATTTTCTTTAAAAATATACAAAAAAATGTGTTAAAGTGAGGCACTTACGATGAAAGTCAATGGGACCCACAAGACGTAAGCAATATGTCTGTTAACATGATTTTAGCATGATAAAATCACTTACTAAACTTTTTTGTGTAAAGTTACATCTGATTTTACAATTCCGTTGCCATGACGATGAAATACCGTAAACACGAACAGCCTGAAAATTATGGTGGCATAGTGAATCCGGGTGGCGGAGGACGAATCTCATTTGCCACCGCATCTGAGACCGTCAATCCGTGCATTTTATCACGTTGCTTGTCGAGCGCGTTACCGTGGAGACATAGCTCATGTGGAGGCTTTATGCTATTCTCCGTGGCATCCATGCAGAACTCACCACATGCCCCACCAAGAGCGAGAACCACATTATAGCGACCACGAGGAGGTTACCCCATGTGACTCTACCCTCCCTAGCAACCGGGCCAATTGGTTGCTTAGGAAGCTTTACTGGAGTCACTCAGCATGCCCTGGATTCAAACTCACGACTCCAGCGGTGGTAGTAAGCGTCAATACTCTGTGAACTACCCAGGCCCCCCCGAAAATGATGATTTTAACACCTTTATTGCCTAAATAATACAGCCTAAATAATACACACATTTGAACAGAAATGTAAAGTGTTTTAATAACAGTAAGTGCCTCACTGTCACCTCAATTTTTGTATTTTTAAAGAAAAGGTCCAAATACATTTTTGTGCAATAATCAACATTATGCCACAAATGCTGCTGATTGAGCTTAACTTGTATTGAACCTGGAATATTCATTTAATCAGTATTTTTGTGTTGTTCGACAAACAAACTGAAGGTTCTTCCTATCATCCTCTTTTGTGTTCATTGGAAGGAAGAAAGTCTTCCTTTTTGTGGCTATTCAAACATATGAATATGATTGCATCAAACCTTGAGGAATACATTTGTTTTATTTCATCTGAATACTGAGCAGCATATAGCTTTTAAAGCTACAGTTTCTAAGTAGATTCTGTAACACTGTACGCGAGAACTAATGCTGCAATGAACTGCTCTCTGATGCTCAGCGTGATGATAATGCTACAGACGGACAACTGATCTGACTGAAGACAGAAGCACCAGTCTGTCATGTTACCTCACTCTGTTACCACAGAAGTGCTACCATTATTTCCTATGTACCTCCATTATGTCCTCTCGACGTGTCAGTCACCCCTGGCGGAGGTACACTAGCCTTAGATATTAAATATTCATTTATGAGATATACAGTACATACCGTAGATACATTCATCGAAATATGATAGATGCACCTTATATATATATATATATATATACACTTTGATATACTTTATATACATACAGTAAATGTATCCTGCACCACACAAAGTCTGTCATTATTTGTTTATAAATTGTTTACAAAAATAACACTGATTTGCAGAAACAAAGTTCTGCAGGTAACATTGATATAGATGTAAAAATATCGGTATCAGTATTGGAAATGCATACTGGTCGATAAACTATACGTTATGTGTTTTGGTGCAGTTTATAGTCACAAACAGTCTGGATGCTTGTTGTTAGATGTTGTTGTTTTATCCACTTCTTGTAAATATATAAGATGTCTAGAGTTACCAATATCTGATTAATTGCTGAGAATGTACTGCGAAACGAGTGCACAATGATATTCACATCCTTCCTTTGAATGCTTGAAAATCTGTGCACTTATAGCGACATTATATGGCTCAGTGCATGTGAAACCCAAATGGACCACATTTACTACATGTATCCCACCTGCGCAGTGTTTTGCATGATCTGTTTGATGTCAGTGGGTGGAACACATTAGCAAATGAGCACAAATTAATTAGCTGCTGTAACGCACCATGTGTATCAAGTCCTTCAACTGCCATTTGCTCTAATAAATCTCGTTGCTCTCAGTAATGTAGTTAGCAACTCTTGCCTGAAGCGCTTGTCATATAATGTGACAAGACAAATAGATTAGGACACAGATGGTCCCTGGAGCTGTGAAAGGCAGGGGGTACGGAGGAGGCGGAGACAATGACTGAATACTTAAATACACACTTCAGATTGCACGCTCCTGATAGGATGCACCGAACTACAGTTATGGTTACAAATGGTTATGGTTAAATATTTGGTCCCTCGCTGTGCCAGTTAGCACAAGATTAATTGATCATCAAGTATTGTATGGAAGCATTAAGTGAACAAAAAGACATGCCCAAATATTTATGCTAATTTTCTATCAAAACAAGAACAACTTAATATTCCTGGTGATGGCGGTGACTGCCATTAAAATCAGTTATTAACTGATAATCAAATTCTACTCTGCTGACTTTCTCTCTCCCTACCTGGAACTTTACAGTAGATCAATTCTCATCATAGGCTCTCGAGAGCCGAGCTGGACTTTAATTTACACCTCTGTCATGTAATGATGAAGGTTCAACAGTGCACACTGTAAATACTGTTATTAGTGCAACTCAGGTCAGGCATATAATGTTCTGGATGGAGTCCCACGGCTTTAAATGAAAGGATAAATGACACATATAGAAATAACAGTGAGAGTGTCGGTACATAAATGAAACGACATTTGATCTTATGGGACTTTATGGCTTGTGGTTATTCATTTCATGAAATTATGTTCACACCCAAAATAAATGCATGATAAAACTTATATTTTGCATGAAGAAAAAAAGTCTATTTTAGGACTATTAAATAATAATAATAATGTAAAAATAGTATAATAGCAAAAATGCTATTAAAAATGCTATTATATAAATAGAATAGAATAAAATGTATAAAATATATAATTTTTTTAAAATCTTATTTTCATTACAGTAATGCATCCCGAAATGTTATTTTTAAGCAGGACTGCGACTATTGATTGTATTGATAACTGATTAATCTAACGATTATTAGAACGATTATTCGACTATTCGGCGATTAATCATCAGCTCTTAACTGACTGTTCAGCTTGTGCCTGACTTAAAATATTGAATTAAATGTGCTTACTAACAATAAAGAGGACAAAATCATCTTTTAAATATACCTCTAAACGACATTCACTGAATTAAAGGGAAAATAAATACTTTTTATTAAGTTTAATTCAGTAAAAAAATCATATTGTTTTCAAGTGTTTGTGTTTTCTATTTAAAATGAAAATGACCCTTAGATCGGGATTGAACTTAATGAAGAGGCGCTGACCGCGCCAGTTTTGGGGGTTTATACTAATTTACATGATCCGCTTCCTTATTATTTGAACTTTACTAAAAGCTGCATTAAAGATGTAATGCCGGGATGTTTCCATTAAAGACACTCGACACCTGGGTATCACAGTGAGTAAAGATGCTGACTATCACACCTGGAGTCGTGAGTTTGAATCCAGGGCGTTCTGAGTGACTCCAGCCAGTTCTCCTTAGCAACCAATTGTCCCGGTTGCTAGGGAGGGTAGAGTCACATGGGGTAACCTCCTCGTGGTCGCTATAATGTGGTTCTCACTCACAGTGGGGCACGTGGTGAGGTTGTGCGTGGATGCCGCGGAAAATAGCGTTAAGCCTCCACACGCACTAGGTCTCCACGGTAACGCGCTCAAAAAGTCATGTGATAAGATGCGCTGATTGATGGTCTCAGACGCGGAGGAAACTGATATACATCCTCCGCCACTCACATTGAGGTGAGTCACCACGCCATCATTGGGAATTGGCCGTTCCAAATTGGGGAGAAAATTTTGTATTTTTGCATTATAATTGCCTCGTACTTCGCGATGTACATCAGCTGGAGCTGTTTGGAAAGTTTCGAGTTCCTCTGGACTGTGATCTGTGTAATTCTTCCTCTCCTCAGTCAGGCAGGAGCTGAAGTGTTGCTCTCGTGCCAACAACAGAGTTTCATATGATCTCATGTTACGTTAAATGAACTAATTACTATAATGTACTACTACTGTACAAGTTAGTGCATAACACCTGGTGAATCTGACGAATATCATGTACAGGTCATATTTCACTCGACATATTTTATAAATGTTTTAATTAATAACGTATTTCGTAAATTCTTTTATAATTCTCATTAAACTCAAAATGTAATATATCATGTTTACTGTGAAATTCACCAGCTGATTATTAAGTTGGCTTGTGAGAGCCAACTTACTGATATTGTATCTTAGAAAACTGTTAACATTAATGCAGCCTAGAGCTTTAACTCTACAAACTCCAAACTCAGACTAGACCTTTGGACTGTTCTGAACTTAGTTGCTATATCTTTTCTAACTGATCGGACTTACGGTTTTCCTAAAAACGATGATCAAAACTCAGAAAAACTCCCATTGACTTTACATTGCGGAATGTTCAGAAATTTAAATCCCAACTGACGTTTTCACAGACACACACACAAAAGGGCCTGTCAGCCCTGCGTCTCTCCCTCTCTCTCTCTCCCTCAGAGGATTTATTTTATCAAGCAGCCAATAAGTAATGACCTAAAATCTTCATAGCCACAGTATAGTAGCTTCCAGGTTGACTTTATTCACTCAGTATGGAAAGGAGGCTTGACAAGTATCACCCTGGTAACTGCATAGCAACCAGACAGGGTTACCCTAGCAACCAAATAACAAATCACATATCTCTGCACCAGAAATTCATACAGACTTCCGGGTTGACTTTATTCACTCAGGATGGAAAGGAGGCTTGATATGTATCACTCTGGTAACTGCATAGAAACCAGATATGGTTACCCTAGCAACCACGAAACAAATCACATATCTTTGAACCAGAACATCGTAGAGACTTAGGGGTTGACATATTTCACACAGGATTGCAAGGAGCCTTATGAGTATCACTTTGGTTACTGCCTAGCAACCAGATGGGGTTATCCCAGCAACCAAGTAACAAATCACATATCTCTGCACCAGAAAATCGTAGAGACTTCCTGTTTCACTTATTTCACTCAGGATGGAAAGTAGCCTTGATATGCATCACTCTGGTAACTGCCTAGCAGCCAGATTGGGTTACCCTAGCAACCAAGTAACAAATTAGATATTTCTGCTCCAGAAAATCGTAGAGACATCTGGGTTGACTTAATTCACTCAGGATGGAAAGGAGGCTTGAAAAGTATCACCCTGGTAACTGCATAGCAACCAGACAGGGTTACCCTAGCAACCAAATAACAAATCATATCTCTGCACCAGAAAATCATACAGACTTGAGGGTTGACTTTATTCACTCAGGATGGAAAGGAGGCTTGACAAGTATCACCCTGTTAACTGCATAGCAACCAGACAGGGTTACCCTAGCAACCAAGTAATAAATCACATATCTCTGCACTAGAAAATCGTAGAGACTTCCTGTTTGACTTATTTCACTCAGAATGGAAAGTAGCCTTGATATGTATCACTCTGGTAACTGCCTAGCAACCAGATATTGTGACCCTAGCAACCAAGTAACAAATCACATATCTATGCAACATAAAATCGTAGAGACTTCTGGGTTGACTTTATTTAATTTCCTCATTTCCTTCACCTGGTTACTGTGACAAACTACTTTAAACTAATTTAAACTTTAAACTAAATTAAACTTCAAACTACTTTAATCTTCAAACTACTTTAAACTAATTTAAACTTCAAACTACTTTAATCTTCAAACTACTTTAAACTTCAAACTACTTTAAACTTCTTCAAACTTTCTGGGAAAAACTTTCACAAGCCAACTTAAAGTTTGTCTCGGCAAACTTTTTAATCTAGTTTTCACATGCTAATGAGCTTTGTGGCAAACTCTTCACCGCTGCCAAAGGTTTGCTGAAGGTTCACCACCACTGCCAATTTCAAGCTCAATTGCATGTGAAAATAATGAGAAGAAATTTGCGGTAAATTTGCCAAAACGCAAATGTCACTGGGGGAAAAATATGACAGTCGTCGGAGACTTAACAAACCAATCAAATTTAACAACATCCGCTCTCAGACAATCTCCTCTCTTGATTTCATTCTAGCAAAAAATAAAGTTACTTTTTACTTTTTTAATACTTAAGTACACTTTAATGTGAATACTTTTTACTTTCACTTTCATACTTTCACAAGTATGTTTTTGGTTAGACACTTGGACTTTTAAATGAGCAAAATTTCCACTCAGTGTCCAAACTTACCATAAGTATCATTTCTGAGTACTTTTTACACCCCTGTTTTCTATTTCCTTTTTATTTCTATTCAATTTTATTATTATTATCTCAGTCTTGTTGTACTGTTTGTGCACTGGAAGCTTCTGTCAGAAAGACAAATTTCTTCTGTGTGTGTAAGTGTACTTGGCAATAAAAATCATTTTGATACTGATTCTATTAATTTAATACATTTATGATGAAATACAGGTAGTAAGTGTTTGACTTTTTGTAACCATCTGTCAGTAAACTCCACTTTGGCTGAAGGTGTTCTGGATATAATGGCCTATAATGATGAGGAGATAGCTAGCTTTACAGAAGTGTGTATTACAGAGTCAGTCATCAGTGGAAGAGGCCAGATCAATGCCTCACTGTTTCCCAGGATGCTTTTCATCTGCCGAGTTGGAGAACATGCTACAAAAGCAGGTCAACGTGGGACGCATCTCAACATGAAGACTGATCAGAGCAGAAAACGATTGCTGACTGAGAACCAGAGTTGTGTGGAAATTTTCAGAGGTCATTCGCATAGGTAATCCCCGTGGGAGCTTCCCTGATTGGCAGCTGACTTGTTTGATGTTAACGGGATAGTTCACCTAAACATGTACTGCAAATGATGGCGGAGCGTTTATTTTTTGTTGAACCATCCATTTAAAGTTACAACATATAATGAGTCATAGTTTGGCTAGTTAGCATTGCTAAGTTAGCATCTGCATGCAGATTCTTGAAACCAATTACTGTTCAACTTAAATGCATTTTCCAAGTGATTAAACGTGCAAATGCTGCTAATGCTAATGCTAATAACATTGAGGTGAGTAAAATTAGTAGTTTACCAAGAGAGTTTAGAGTGGCGCTAATATTAACAAGCGCTAGTCTTTACACGTATCTCTGAGAGATCCACTGACACATTCAAGTTAAGCTGTTATACACACTCAATTTAGCAGCGACGACGCGGGCATGTCAACACCTGCCAGACTAAACGCAGCTGACTGACAACAACAAACGGTCCCAGTCAGGTGAAGAGATTTCTAACGTTTACAAATCACCCATTCACTTTATTCAAAGTTCATCTACTGAGTAAAAAATTTGCTAAAAACAAGCTAACGGTCGTAGTACAGAAACGCTTATAAAATATTGCTGTGCTAGCTCTTGCTATGCTAATGCTAATGCTGTGCTAAAAAGTGTCTAAAACACTTTTTTTCTGCTACACACTCCACATTTTTGGGTGAACTATCAGCTCTGTAACTCAATTTGGACCTTTTTAGCTAATCATACCACTCGCACAGCAGCTGCAGCATCTAATGGAAGTTTTTCTGCTTTACCATGCCTCAACGTCTGACGATTACAGACATACTTTGGTATCAGGCAGCATTGGCCGGTTCGGCCCGTACACCATTAGGAGGTGGAGAACCGTGAGTTAAAGGCACAGTGTAATTGATATTCCTCTGAGTGCAACGTGACTCTGCCAGAAGAGAGAGGAAGTGAAAAAAAAACAAAATGGATTACTCAACGTCAGTAATGGCTATAAACACATAAATCACCCGGAGGCTGGCGGAGGAGCCGCAAAATAATTCAGAGGAGGCTACAGGAGGAAATGAGCAAAAAACGAACAGTGTTGTGCAACTGTGAAGTTCATACAGAGGTAAAGGTAGCAATTAACAGCTTTAACGAAAAGAACCCGCCCTATGCTCTTTAAATCCAGAGGGAAATGCATGCATTAACCAGTTTAACCTTGTTCTGATTCAGTGTTTTATTACAGAATTTAATGCTTTCGAACGTTCTCTAAAAAGGCACATTTATCCCATGAAGGTGTGATTACACAAAAGGTCTCGGACAGGGGCAACATTAATTTGGCGATTGCAAACTGTGCTTTAACTGATATGTGAATTACGACATACCTCAAATTAGCTAACGCAGTCTAGAGGAAAATTGCTGAAATGAGGCTTTTGTTTACATAAATGGTGTTAAAAAGGAAACTTTTTGCCTAATGCCCTTTGTCTCGATGTTCTCCAATGCACAGGACTGTATGGAGCTATAAGAGTTGTAACGCAACACTAAAACTATTTAATTTCAATATTGACCCTGTTTGTTTCTGACAATAACGCACAGTTGTTTTGCGATAACAACAGGCTGAATGCACATTACCCTTTATTCAGTGCATAGCTCATTTAAAGTGGAAAAACTGTTGTTTTTCTTACCTCATTAGCAAGCATTATCAAGCACTTCACACAATTTGTGAAAACGAGACTTAATAACTCAAGTCATTTTACTGTACATGCTTTTCCTTTACATGCACAATCTTAATTATGCTTAATAAGCAGATGCGTGTGGTCATATAAACGGCTAGTTTTTCCTTATCAGGGTTGGGTCATAAATGGTTCATGCAAAAACGGATTGGCAAAAGTAGAGTTTTGCCCATTACTCCAATTCCACGTTGCATGCAAATACCTTTACTGCCATTCTTACTGGTTTATCCAATGTGAGCAAGTGTTGTAAGCATGAGTGTTTAAGTTTTAGCGTCTGTGGCAGGGCGGTGGGCGGGGCCGGGTCGTGATGCTACACACCCGGCCCCCTAATCAGGCTAATTAAGCCCCAGAGAGGGATAAAGTCTGACCGGAGATGGCAGTGCAACAGAGAGAGAGAGTTACGGACAGCTGTCCATGTCATAAACCAGGAAAAATACCCCAGTTGCTTATAGTTTCTGTTAGACAGTCTCTTGGTGACACGTTGTGATAATTTCGGTTCGATGTGAACATATAAAAAGTACTTTTTATCATCCATTAACATCCATGAGCTTTCAGTTCAGGACTGACTCAATCTTTTAAAAGAAAAATGAAAAATTCTCTAGCGTTGACAGTGTATTTCTTATCCATTCCGTAAGATCAAAAACAAAACATTGCACAGAGAGCCAGGGGCCGCTGGGTATAAAATTATGTGTCAGTTGAGCCAAGCAACTGCATTTATAATCTGTTCCCATCATCAATACAGTTTCCCAAGTGTCTGGATGAAGATCTGCTGGCTGATGAAGGATGGAGTCTTATCAGCCTCCACAGACAGGCCTGAAGTACAAAAAAAAAACAGATAATGAGCCACTACGGCTCTCCAGCGACTAAAAAATAAAATGGTGGGGATAATCCTCCCCGACATCTCAAATGCTTCAAATCTATGGAAAAATCAACTTTTAGCTTAAAGTCAATTTTGCACTCACTTTTCAAACTCACGGTTGGGCAGAAATGAAACAAAACAAAACAATCCACCAAAATTGACAATTTTATTTAAATCATACAAACACACTCTGTACACAAACTTGCATGACAAAGAGCAACATAATATTCTGCAATACAGCACTTGTGATTAAACTAGAATCAGCACCTCCAGGAAACTGTACAGTGCTAGTATTTGTGATGCGTTGCCCACAGCGAGACCCTGATGGCATCAAACCATCTGTGCTAATGGCATGATTTCACATCAAATAACAACAGTGACGAATGAGCTTTTATCCCACCATGATGAGATAAATGCCAACACACTGAGAAGTCATTGCACATGGCATCTGCTAACTGAGGCTAAACAAAGGCCTCCCGCGAGGATGAATATGTATCTTTTGTTATTGTACGTGTGAGTGTGTGATATTGCACAGCAGTGAAGGGCGTTAAACCTTTCTGCCAGTGCTGATACAGTTTCCTGATAAGACATCAAAATGAAACACTCACACATTAACTGTACACCTTAAACAGTGTTTATAATTCATAGCGGCACAGAATCGATCCACTCTTTCAGCAGAATTTAGATGGGATGTGGCACGTGCTGGTGCTAGCTTTTGCAAAACCCCAATGTTGAGGAAGCTACTGTACTTTGAAACTCCACTGGGGTTTTCCAAGCTAAAAGTCCATTTGGAAGTAGCTAGCTACACTACAAGCTACTAAGAAATGTAATCAACTAGAGTGGTGGAGTGGTGGTGGCGTAGCGGGCTAAAGCACATAACTGGTAATCAGAAGGTTGCTGGATCAATCCCCACAGCCACCATCATTGAGTCTTTGAGCAAGGCACTTAACTCAAGGTTGCTGGTCGAATATTTGTGGGCAGTTGCCAAGGCATTGTTACACAGTTGCTAAGGTGTTCAAAGGGGTTTTTAGGACGGTAGATGCCCTTACAAACATGGAGAGTTCTGGCAAACTTCCCACTCATTAGTTTCACATGCAAATGAGCTTTGCAAACTCTTTACAGTCTTTAAAGGTTTCCTGGAGGTTCGCCACTACCGGTGAGAGAGCTATAAACTTCTGGCAAACATTTGCAGCGATTTGAAATATTAGAGTATTTCCATATGAAAATAATGAGTGGGACATTTTCGGCAAGTTTCTCCGAACTCTAGATTTTCTGTAAGGGTTGTGGTTGCTAGGGTGTTCTGGGTGGGCGCTTACTCACCCAATGGGCGATATTTGCAGACAATTTTTTGAGTCAATTTTACATCCGAAAGGAAAAGAAAAAGCTAAAACCTTGACCTAACATGTCTTTGATGTCTTTCAAGTATTTTAAACGAGACATAACAATAGAGAAGTCTCTTTCAAAATACTTTACGTACCACCTGCCTTGTTGAAGACAACAGAACTTCCCTTAAAATTTCGTACGAGGCTTTTCAGAAGTTTGGGATTGGATTAGGATGCAAACCGAGATGAATCACTCCTGAGCTCTTATAAAAGCCTGTAGAAAACTTCTGTCACATGCAGGCAGCACTGCGAGGCAGCATTCTGGCTGGCGTTATCCCAAGCATGAAAGGGGCTTACTCCTGCTGAGGGTCTATGCAAATGAGAACGTGGCACTGGGTAATGGCATGGAGGGTAGGGCGGAAGAATTCATTACCTTTACCATCACGTCTAGTTACGATGTCTTCACAACTCATTTACATGCGCAGTCGTGCAGAGATGATACATTTCAGAAGCAAAGTCACAGCACGACAGAGTCATGTTTCTAACTCAAGAGGATTGTTTACCCAACAGACGACTCATTGAGCAGGTAAAGCAGGCGGTACGAATACGGTACTTTATACAAATACGGTATAAAATAGGCCTGAGACACTTTCAAATATAATTCCCCCCCTTTTTTTGGCCAAATGGTCAGTGAAAGGAAGTCCTTAAACTTCAGAAAATGTTGATCGTCAAACTTTTGCAACCTTTGCAATCCTGTTACGAAAATTCGTGACGTCCAAATTCAGTCAGTTTAATCCCTTGATTTTTACGAATTTAGGGTCAACTTTAGGGTCTCTATCTTTAACCTTCTAGCACCACCAACAGCTCAGTATTGCACTTATGTTTATGCTTATAACTTCTGAACCGTAAGGACAAGAAACAAAATTTCAAATCAGGCAGAAATGGTCACGACTACATTTGCTGCCAATTTTTCCAAAAACCTACTTTTCGAACTCCTCCTAGGTTGTACATCTGATTCGCTAGAAATTGGATGTGTATCATATAAGGACACAATTAACAAAAAGTTATTGAGTTATTTTTGATTGACCAAACTGTTATCGAATAACGCTTCAACGAATTGAATGGCAAGTGCACCAAAGAGGTCGTGAAGCTATATATTGGCAACGCTTTGGCATATTAAAACAAAACTTGGTATATATCACAGCCATCATACCCTGAGGGCACCTTTAGAAGTTTTAGCACAGTGCCACCTACTGGTCAATAAATATGAAAAACGTCTTTTTTAGCCTCTAATTATTTAATAGTTTGCACTAAAATTATGAGACTGTTCTCTTTAGATTCCTTGTGGCATACAGAGTTGAAAAATGCCCAATTTTTCTATGCCAGCCATATTGGGTTTTGGGCATTTAGAGTTTTATTGAAAAGTTCTATATTTTACAAACACATTGGCATATCATTGGGAAACCTAAACTCTGTTTAAACCCCTGGTTTGTCTGATTTTGTTATTTTCTAGCGTAAACAATTTGATTTTAAATATTTTTAAAAAAATTTAAAAATGCATGTTTGCAAATTTAGCCACGGTACGGTCTAGCTTCTTTCAGACCAAATGTTGTCTATTTTCAGATTTCTTTCAAACAATAATTTGGTAAAGAGTTCAACACTTATTTTAGACATTACAAACTTCTGTTGCTTTTAAAACAAGCTATTTTTGGCATCTAATGCTTTAACAAAAAAGTGTACCGTCTTCATGCAAAGTGCCAGGATGTTTCTGAGTGGGTGTATTTCCAACTCCCGCTCCGCATCACACCTACAACCTGCCCACTGCTTGAGGGAATAATGCGACTGTCAATTGGGCTTGTCAGGATGGAACGCTAGAAGCCCTCCCTCTGTTGGGTCCAATAAAGCTTTCATTTTCATCAAACCTGCCCTCATCTGATTTCCGCTACTCACCAGGCCCCTGGGACGAATCTGGCACTCAGGGGACCATCGGAGAGCCAAGTATCTGCTCAGGTGGTAGACGAAACATACCCACGGCTCCTCAAAAGTGGGACATGCCTCAGTAGGCTACTGCCAAGAAAGCGTTCGAGTGTGTTCAAACACAGGACGGGAAATAACAAGTGAAAGGTGCAATCCGTTGGGGCGAAAGTTTCTAAGGTAGAAATAAAAGAGCGAACTATGAGAAAGGTTTTGAATAACACCTGAGGTATTCTGGGTTCAGGTGGCATTTTGTGCATTATGACCTCATTAGCTGGTGTGATCATATGACTGGGCGGCGAGAGCAGGTGTGATGTTCTGAACCCGTGCCTGACAACTTACATCATTCTGATCGCCCGACTTCAGCCCACAAAACATCAACCCTCACACTTTGAACACTTCTCACCCCTTTAAAGTGATGATACAACAGTCTGTTAGTTAGTCGTACTGGTACAGGACTTTACTGAAAAGTACTCAGGACGCATCCAGTATGTTTCTCTTTAATATGTCTAAACACAAGCAGACACAGGGAATTGAAACACAGGGAAGAATGTTTAGAGAGGAAGATTTGATGGACGTGTCAGGTGATCAGGGCATGACTGAAGGTTTGTTTTAAAGGTCACTGTTCTCATCAAGTGTTCAGAGTCAATGAATCTGATTGAACGCTGTCGGTCCACTCGCAAACTCTTCACTCTCTAATCAGACTTTCATACATTATTCTTTAGAGTCAGTTCCTGTCTGTTAACACTTATCAACAAACAGACAAACAACATGTCAATCAAACACAACAAATAAACTCTAAATCGCTGGTTACAATTGTGAACTCTCTGCGGTATCTTCACCTTCACTCTTCGTCTTCTTCGTCCGGTCTCCGTTCATACTTGCTTTAATTTTTTTTATTCTGTCTGTCTTTCGTTCGCTCTTTTGTCTGACTTTCGTTCATTTGCCTTTTGTTCATTTTTCCGTTATTTTTCTTTTTCATTCTGTTTTTGCATTTTGTTCTTTTTCCTTTGTTGTTTGTTCACTTTAATTTCTTCATTGCATCTTTAATTTTGTTTATCCCTTCTTTGCCTTTCCTTTTAACTTTCATTCTTTATTCCTTTGTCACGGATTCATTCTTGTTTTTATTGTCTTTCTTTCTGTCTTTCGTTCTTTTTATCCCTTTGTCATTCATTCGTTCTTCTGTTTTTTGCTTCTGTTCCTTTATTTTTTATGTCCTTTTAGTTTTTTCATGCTATTTTTCATTGTTTGTTTGATCTGTTTTTCTTTCTTTCTTTGGTTCAGTCCATCTCAATTGGTCCAATAATTGTAATGTTGGTTGCAACTACACATTTCCGAGCGGGTATGCAAAATAAAAGGGGGGGGGGGGGGGGGGGGCATCCATTATAAGCGTTGAGTGGGGTGGGGGGGGTGATGTTGGAGGGTTCAAGAAGGCTGATTATAAGCGTAGAGTGGAGGGGGGTGGGGGGGTGTTGCTGTTGGAGGTTTTAAGAAGGCTGATTATAATGCTCCAGATTGCTCAAAGTTCCACTTTTAGGGTTAATTTATAATGGGAAGGGTTCAAGTCTCAGTCCTAACTTTTTTAGGGGGTACCTAGGGAAGTATAATATGCACGCAGAACATTTCAGATTTCAGACTTCTCTTATCGTTTTGGTTTTTATGGGGGTGAGAAAGTGCAATTTTTTTTTTAGGTACCCCTCAATTTCAGGTTGTTTATCTCAGATAGTGATTTACACAGAAATACAATTTTAAGTTTGAGATTCCTCTGGTTACAGAGATAAGGCTAATAGAAACCTGGAGAAAAGCTACTTTATTCTCAATAATGCATATTGAGAAATGAACAGATATAATATAAGCATAACAAATAACACAAATGAGCAGTATTTTACAGTAATTATGTTTATGATTGACATACAATATCTTATGCTTGTCTATGAGGTCTAAAATGTTACTACTTTTGATATTGGCAGCTGTGCGGCATTATGACCTATCACAGGGTTCTTCAAAAAATGTCATAAACAAAAGCATTTAGTTTTAAGTAACCTTAATGAACTGTTTGTAGAGTTTAGAAATCAGCACCCATTGTTAAAGAGGGCGATCAACATTTTGTGAACTGAGGCCAAAATGGTGTGTGCTGGCAGGAGCATCTGAAACCCTGTCTGTGTCTGCACAACATCAGAAAATCATGAGTCAGCGAAGATAAATGAGGACTATAGGGACCTGCTGGACTTATGTGGACAGATGTGACATAAAGAGTTATGACTGCATGCTCAACAAGTGTGACCAGCGTCCAGGGATAGAGGCCTCACTGCAGATGCTTGAAGAGTCAAAGATGACACACTTCCTGATAACATCATCTTTAAGTAGTGGGTTCTGACTGACAGAGCAGATATGTTCACTGTCATTCTCCTTAGGGATGAAGTCTCTATTTCTCTAGCTGAGAAACTCACTGTGTTAAAGACACACCATTGGTTGAGGACATCAGCGTGGTCTTCCAACTGGACCAAGAACATGGACCGAGGACAAAAAGTGGGTTCCCATGAACAATGTTCTCAGACAAATGACACCTGCCCAGGGCTGGACTGGTAATCTGGCATACCAGCATTTTCCGAGTGGGCAGATGTACTTTGGGGCTGATCAGGGGCGGACTGGCCATCGGGTGAACTGAGCGGGCCGGTGGGTCGGATGTGAAACGTTCAGAATGGGCTGCGATAAGCTCAAATGAGCCACAGAATTATGCAGAACGGACAACGAACACCCCTCCCGCTCAACAACTTTCAGATCACGTGTCACCATCACAATGATGGTGACTGTGTGGATCGAACCAGCAACCTTCTGATTACCAGTTATGTGCTTTAGCCCACTACGCCACCACCACTCCACCAGCTTGTATTGTAGCTAGCTACTTTCAAATGGACCCTCACGAGTCACCATCACCCCAAAAGCTTTGATAGAGAATTGATAACAATCAATGGTAGGCCGCCTCAAGAGATGCATTGAGGGTCATGCGTTTTCAGTGTGAGATGGTGATATGAGAATATCCAGTGACTCTCAAATCACATTCAGTGTGAACACACCTCAAGGCTGGAGCTCATAATGTGTACAGACGACAGCGGATAGATGGCCGATGGCTCAACCCAAAATCACTGCAATAAATAACAGAGGAGGGTTGCATTAAATTTCCTGGCTGAGAATCTGGTAAAACTCGCTGAAATCTGTGTGAAGGACAGCATCATTGTGTTTTTGTGCGGCTTTTTCTGCGATTACATCTCAAGGCGTTCATGATGCTACGGCTGATGGATGTGATGCTGACCTGATTCACGTCGGTGGAGAAAACACACAAACACACACTCCACATTGCCAACAAAGAGTTTTAGAGCTGCGTTCGACAAATACACAAAAGCACATGGATTCTGGATGAGCTGGGTGTGAGTCAATATGATTTACTCTACTATTCCTTAATAACATGCGAGTATCGCTCGCACTGCGGACACTGACAAATCAGGTTCTCCGAGATAAATGAGAAGCATTTTAAAAATCCAGTTCGAGTCATGTGTAGAAATGTAATATATGTGTCCATGGTTTCACACATTTTTGAAACACATTGAAACCGTTCCCTGATTTAATGACCTCATCCATATTTTAATTAGTAGAGTCACAAGTACCCGACCACAGATAAAACTGTGAAAATCAAACACGGTTATCTGTTCCTCAAGATAAATAGTTAGAAAGCAAAGTTTTCATTGGTATAATCACAAAGCGTTGGCGGATATTCTCTTACTGCTCTGCTAATCCCAACTTTTCCTAATGAGGAGTTAAAAAATAAAGTTGGGTTTTATCTTCCGCTTGGTAACACGATTTGAAAATGTGTTCATTATTCTGCTCTGGAAATAAACATGTAAGTGTAATTATATCAGGGACAGACAGCGGGTAATTACCTCGTCTGCAATTAACTGTCGCAAAATAACGCCACTGCAGTTTCTAATCTCGCAGAGATTTCGGCCTCATTGTCGCTCGTCCAACGGGCTGGTGTGGAAGTGTTGACAGCTCGACGGATAAAGCATGCCGGAGAACTGTTGATTAACAGCTTATGACTGTTTGGACGGTATTTAATTGACAAACTCATTTATTTTACGTTGTTTTTTACTAATGGTTTTCTGCTGTTGTTCTCACATCCGCCTTCCGTTCTTATCCCTCCCTTTTCACACTTCTCTCTATATGTCTTGTTTATTTTTGTCCTGTCCTTTGGGAATGAAGAAATCTGTCCAGAGCTGCTAATACTTCAGCTACAGGCACTTTTGGCCCTGAGGGCTATTACAAATAAACTCACTTTTCAAACTCACCCACTAAAAAATGAAAATGCATCATTAACATCATCATTCACTTGGTGTTTATTTCACTCCTTGTTTAGATGATCAAAGTATTCATTAAACGTGTGAATTTAAAGAAACCCACAGCTGCAAACAGGGAAACACACTACAGCAAATAAATGAGTCCATCATTTCACAATCACTACAACACTGACAAGAACATTGTTTGACATTACAATGAATCTGATTAATGCTACGAAACAAGACAAGCTCATGCTAACACCTCACTAGCGCACACTCCGAGTGGATATTACCTCCACAACAGTATGTACCCGATCAATGCCATTTGACAAACATTACAGTCCATGACCATCAAATCACAGAAAGTAGAGCGAGACTTATCTAATTTTACAGCTCAGTAGATGCTGAACGTTTACAGATATCTGAATTGAACTGTGGCTCATTTGCGTCTTCGATCGCAAATGCATTTGTTGCATTTTGTTAAGATGGCAGTTTATATTTGGTGATGTTTTTCCAATATGTAGGACTACAAGTTCATTACAATGTACTCAGAGAAATACTGTACTGCTCTTTCACTGTCCAACACACTTAATGCAGATCTCAGTTCTGTTTTGATCAAGTATCAACTTTATCACATCTGTCTGCTTAAATTGCCTACAAATAAAAATAGTCACAAATCAGATATTTGTTGGCATACATTAAAAATAAGACGGACGGACGGATAGACAGACAGAGATAGACAGACAGTCAGACAGATAGATAAAATAGCAGACAGACAGATAGATAGACAGTCAGAGATAGACAGACAGACAGGTAGACAGACAGATGGACAGATAGACAGACAGTCAGACAGATAGATAAAATAGCAGACAGACAGATAGATAGACAGACAGAGATAGACAGACATACAGGTAGACAGACAGATGGACAGATAGACAGACAGACAGACAGATAAAATTACAGACAGTCAGATAGACAGACAGACATATGGACAGATAGACAGGTAGGTAAAATGGTAGACAGACAGACAGGTAGATAGACAGACAGACAGATAGATAGATGGATAGACAGACAGACAGACAGATGGACAGATATACAGACAGAGAGATAGACAGACAGACAGATGGACAGACAGACAGACAGATAAACAGACAGACAGATACACCGACAGATAGACAGACAGACAGTCAGATAGACAGACAGACATATGGACAGATTGACAGATAGGTAAAATGGTAGACAGACAGACAGGTAGATAGACAGACAGATAGATAGATAGATGCATAGACAGACAGAGATAGACAGACAGATGGACAGATATACAGACAGAGAGATAGACAGACAGACAGACAGACAGACAGATAGACAGACAGACAGATACACAGACAGACGGACAGATAGACAGACAGACAGTCAGATAGACAGACAGACAGATAGATAGACAGGTAGACAGACAGACAGATTAAAATGGCAGACAGACAGACAGACATACAGACAGAAAGATAGACAGGCAGACAGATGGATAGACAGACAGATAGACAGACAGACAGACAGACAGACGGATAAAATGACAGACAGTCAGATAGACAGACAGACAGATTTGACAGACAGATAGACAGATTGACAGATAGGTAAAATGGTAGACAGACAGACAGGTAGATAGACAGACAGAGACAGACAGACAGATAGATAGATAGATGGATGGATAGACAGACAGAGATAGACAGATAGATAGACAGACAGACAGATGGACAGATAGAGAGATAGACAGAGAGACAGACAGACAGACAGATAGATAGATGATAGACAGACAGACAGACAGACAGATAGATAGATGATAGACAGACAGACAGACAGACAGACAGACAGACAGACAGACAGACAGACAGACAGATAGATAGATAGATAGATAGATAGATAGATAGATAGATAGATAGATAGATAGATAGATAGATAGATAGATAGATAGAGAGACAGACAGACAGACAGACAGACAGACAGATAGATAGATAGATAGATAGATAGATAGATAGATAGATAGATAGATAGATAGATAGATAGATAGATAGATAGATAGATAGATATGATGACAGAATGCTAAAACAAACAGCAGAGAGAATGACAGAACAAATGAACTAACAAATGAACAATAGAATGAGTTAGAATGATAGAACAATCAAACAAATGATAGACAAAATGACAACGATAGAGGAAACAAATGGATGGCAGAATGATTGAATGAAAGAATGAACAAACGAGTAATAGAACAAACAAACTGAATGACAAAATTATCAAATGAATGAATGAATGGATGAAGAGTGAAAGACAGTTAGAAATATAGTGCGAATAAACTACCAAATGATCGAACGTACAACCGACAGAGATGTGTGCTGTTGATGTAGGATGCCAATCTCAGGCCTATTGGATTTATTGGACCTCATCCTCTCCAATTAATCTCTACACATCTGCTTTTTCCATTTCTCAGGTCCATCTCGAAGACTCATGCTGAGAGTTTGTGCATTGCATCCGAAGGTGGCAGAAAGTCTGATAAAATGCGTCTAGTAATTACCATCATCCCTGCTAGTATGTGTCGCCATCTTATCTGACCTTCTCACGCTTCCTTGCTTTCCTGCATTCTTCAAAACCCCATAAAACATCCAGGATTGAGCCATGCCATGGATAATGACCCATAAGTCCCACAAACCCAGCCTCATCTGTGAATTACAATGTCTATTGGCAGTGTTATCACAAGACTTTGTCAACATCCAATTTTCTCTGTCGTTCAGCAAGAGAAACAAAGTTGGATTAAGAATTGTGTTATATTATAAATCCACAGGAGGATTCTGCTCCTAAAGACTGTGATTAGCCTCAATCCAGGACTTAATTGCTCACTGGCCCACACAACCAGAAACCATTACAAAAATGGCACAAATTAAGACTCACTGATTAAACAATCGCTAGTGTCGGCCCTTTATGGTTTTTGTGAGAACATATCCGTTTGGCTTTGTTTCAATTTTAACAAATTCGATTAAGAGCGATTGTGGCCACAAAACCATTGACATAGACCCCATAGTGTTCCAAACCCGTAGGACTATTTCTGCAGGTTCATTTATAAATACTGACCTAACAAGCTTCACTTAGTTCACCTACAAATGATGACAAAATGCAGTGACGTCTATGTTCTGCCAATGTGTTCTTTTATTGATATTCCTCCTGTTCGCGCACATCTCTGAAAACTTGACCTAGGAGAACTCGGCTGGTCGAAGAGCGTTGATGATTGGTTAAAACTAATCGTGGGTGTGGTTTGGACATGATGCTTTTTATTTACAATCACTAGTGCCAGCTGAGGAGTTGTTACCTAGGTTACTGTCATTAAAATGGACAACTTTGCAACTTGTCTCTCAGAGTTGCGGGGCTGTGACAAAATGGGGGCCTGGGTAGCTCAGTGGTAAAGACGTTGGCTACCACCCCTGGAGTTCGCTAGTTCACTAGTTCGAATCCCAGGATGTGCTGAGTGACTCCAGTCAGGTCTCCTAAGCACCCAAAGTTGCCCGGTTTCCCAGTAGGGTAGAGTCACATGGGGTAACCTCCTCATGGTCACTATAATGTGATTTGTTCTCGGTGGGGCATGTGGTTGATTTGAGCATGGATGCCATGTCTCCGTGGCAACGCGCTCAACATGCCAAGTGATAAGATGCGCA
The DNA here is from genome assembly GCA_032164185.1 of Moxostoma hubbsi. Taxonomy (NCBI): domain Eukaryota; kingdom Metazoa; phylum Chordata; class Actinopteri; order Cypriniformes; family Catostomidae; genus Moxostoma; species Moxostoma hubbsi. The sequence goes on from JAVLUX010000048.1 coordinate 23,298,191, forward strand.
GGTTAACGGTTTCAGATGCGAAGGTAACTGGGATCCGTCCTCCGCCACCCGGATTGAGGTGAATCACTACACGACCACGAGGATTTAAAAGCGCATTGGGAATTGGGCGTGCAAAATTGGGAGAAAAAGGGGAAAAAATCCTCCCTCCAAAATAGAAGCAGTGCTAAAACCTGCATTATGGGCTTTACTTGTGACCTAAATTAACAATTTTAAAATGACGCCACACTCAGAAAAAATGTCAGCTTCATTCGTGGAGGGTGCATTTGTTCGCCCAAGAGAAAAAAGTTTGGCCTCTTCCAAACTTCAAATTCACATTTCTCGAGGTTTAAATTAATTTCAGTGACACAGATACGATTCATCATGAAAACGCAAACGTTTGAAAATTTTTTACATCAATTTGGTCCTTTACATTTTGTGCATGAAAATAAGCTAGAATTATCGAGTCTCAACAACAGCAGTTGCGGCATAAATGAAAAACCCACATAAGTTGTTGGGAAACCAAGAAGCCCGAACGGTATTTAAACTACTAAAATATCAATTACATGGATCTTTAGCGTTAATGTAGAGATGCCCTTTCTAAAACCAGAGTTTCCTGCTCGAAACGCCTCTTCACATCTAAACATCACCTTTCACTTGAGCACATTTTAAAACACAGTTCAGGTCTGTTTGAAAACAAGAACAGCAGGTACTCAGTATTCACTTTATAAAACAGCAGGTACGGTTGTTAATGTGTCTATTTGAAATGCATTCCCTTGATTTAAGGCTAATCCATACACACTAGATTCACACCGTCCACAAATAAAGAACAACTTGATTTCACATCACTATTTTAAAGCATTGGAGGTACAAATACCATGTGCATTTCCTTTTTGTGTTCCACAGAAGAAAGTCAAACAGGTTTTCAAAGAGTGTGATTTTCTCACCCTGCCAAGTGTTGCACTGTTTGCACCTTCATTCTGTTAGACTCGTCGCTGGAGGTCATCTGGTGCCAAATTGGTCGATAGATCAAATGGCTGAAAACGGATTTGTTGCATCTCTTCAAACTGGCCAGTGGTGGTGGAGCTACAAAGCACAGCAGTGTCTGATTGACAGTGACTAAATTGACACCGTAAGAGCCAATGGAGAGAATGCTAAAGGACTGGATGTGGATGACGAGAGCGATGCTAGCACTGGGAAAATATCCAAACATCCTTAAAACAAATCAACTTTGATTGCATGATACTTTTGCAAATAGTTTTCCTGGTTTCATTACAGTTTTGTAAGATTGTTCACACATCTTGTTGTATGTATTGTGGCAGTTTCCTGGTGAAATCTTCCACAACAATTACATTCATTCACTTTCACACAAATCACGAGTAAAATGGCAGATTATCAGTTCATAAACGCATCATTTTCACCCTGTTCCTCACACATTGCCTACTTATGACATCTAAACACTTGCATCACATAGCCAAGTACATTTAAAGCTTGTTCAAATGCGATCCCGTTTTGCGGTCGCTCAACTGATAGAGCGTTGCACTTGAGATTTATAGGACTGGGGTACGAGTCCTGAAGAGCACACGAGTCAACACATGAATCCAAAGAGTTATAGAAGCACCACAAAATGATGTGGTTGTGCTTTTCATCTCACATCTGCTTTTTCTGACACTATCTGTTAGGTTTAGGTTTCAGGTAGGGAGGTCAGTTTTGTTGAATAATACTCAATAAAGCATTAACCTAAAAAACCTCATTGGTTTAGGAGACTCACTTTTATCATAATATAATTTCCCAAAAATGTCAGCCAACATTTGTTCTTTTTGAAAATCTGTTTCCCTTCGAATCCAATTCAATTAAATCCAACAATCCAATGTATATGCCAAGCTATCTTGAAAAATATGCTGCAAATCAAATTAGCCGTTCTAAGAGCTGCATCTGGAGCATCAATATATTTATCCTCCTCAAGATGCTCAGAGACAGTCACCAGGGGATGCTGTTCTCTCCATTCAGAGTCTTTAGACTTCGGAGCTGCTGGTGTGTTGGCAGCCAGGCAGAAGAGTCCAAAGTGTTAATTAAAATCAGACTCTTTGAGTTGCGCTCTGATTGGCCGCATCGCTGTGAGTGAGTCAAGCGAGACCCTCCTAAAACCGAGACTAATTGTGTCAAGAATATGAGCGCAAGTGTGGGAGTCAAGATGGAAACCAGAAAGTGTCCATGTGTGCACATTTATTTAAGCATTCAAACGGTTTAAACAAAATGAAATCATGAACATAAAAGTGGTAAAATAAGGTGTATAAGCTATGGAAAATAGCCAAACTTCTCAATGATAATTAGCTTTTGATTGAGTATAAAGTACAATCTTGTTAAATTCATGAATTCTCAATACATTGAATTATTTTTTTTTTCACTCAAAAATATTTTAGCTATTTTTAAGATTTATGCATTTCTATTTAATAACCAAATCAAATTGAATGTGTAATGTTTAACAAAATTACATGTATTAAACTTTTAAATGAAGGTTTTTTATTACTTAATTCAAAACACCCACAGCAATCTGTCACTTTCAGAGCCCTCCCCCTAGATTTTCCTTCAACCCCCTTTCAGACACTTTTGATGCCCCCACCCTGACTGACAGTAGAGGCACTCCTCATACAGGCCCTGGTTTCCAAGCTTAACCTGTTAACATACATAAACACAAATCAAGGCACCATTGTTCAAATGTGTACCAAAATGCAGAAGAAAAAGTGCAAGAAGTCATGTTTACCAGCAATAGTTAAACAGTCAGGTATTGGAGACAGAACACCCAAATCTTAGTGTAATCACACAGCATGTTTACTTACAGGTAAAACAATCTGCTGTTCTGCTTTAACATCAATGCAGTTTGTGTACATTTGAGAAAGAACTTAAAATTGAAGTTAAAGACCAGAATCATACTACTCAAGTACAAATCTACATTGTTAAAATCTACTTTTCTGAACAATTAGTCAACTATTCGACTACTCGATTAGTCACGTTTCATGGGGGACATTAACATATACACAATAAAAACAACTAGATATAGCAGGCATAATGCCACAGAAACGAAGCTAAAGACTAGAAATATATTATATGAGTGCAAATCAACATATTGACAAAATCGACTTGTCAGTTAGTTCTCTGAACTATTAGTCAACTATTCGACTACTCGATTAATCACGTTTCATGGGGGACATTAACATATACACAATAAAAACAACTAGATAAAGTGGGCATAATGCTACAGAAACAAAGCTAAAGACTAGAAATATACTATATGAGTGCAAATCAACATATTGACAAAATCGACTTGTCAGTTAGTTCTCTGAACGATTAGTCAACTAATCGACTATTCGACTAGTCACGTTTCATGGGGATATAAACATATACACAATCAAAACAGTTAGTTAAAGTGGGCAAAATGCAACAGAAGTGAAGCTAAAGACTAAACATATACTAAAGGAGTGCAACTCAATATATTGTCAAAATCGATGTATAATAACGATTAGTCATCTAATCGACTATTCGATTATTCACGTTTCATGGGGATATAAACATATACACAATCAAAACAGCTAGATAAAGTGGGCAAAATGCAACAGAACTGAAGCTAAAGACTAAACATATACTATAGGAGTGCAACTCAATATATTGTCAAAATCGACGTATAATAACGATTAGTCATCTAATCGACTATTCGATTATTCATGTTTCATGGGGGACATTAACATATACGCAATCAAAACAACTAGATAAAGCAGGCATAATGCAACAGAACCGAACCTGAAGACAAGAAACATACTATATGAGTGCAAATCAACATATTGACAAAATCGACTTGTCAGTTAGACCTCTGAACGATTAGTCAACTAATCGACTATTCGATTAGTCACGTTTCATGGGGGACATTAACATATATGCAATCTAGCATTAAAAAATGCTAGATAAAGCGGAATAAAATGCAATAGAATGCTCTGGTCTGGAGACTGTGGTCTTTTGAACTATTTTTAACTAAACACACTATATTAAAAATGCAACACTCGTACTGGGACACTTAGAATCAGCCTGAAACACAATGCAATGGCCAAAGACATCCATCTGAATCAGTATGGCTGTAACCACAGTGCTTTAAAAGGGATGACAGACACACTCCAATCACTCTTGCTCAAATGCATCCGAACGCAGAAGACCAGAAACTTAAGCTCAAGGTTTGGTGGTAAACTCTGATGACAAGAAGACGTGTGACCAATAGAAATCATGGATTCAACTCAAAGATTCATTTTTGAATAAATACAATGAAAAACTGCTTCTAAAATGGCTACCACATATTACAGGAATCAATCCACGCAGGAAGAGGTCAAAGGTGTTGTGGACTTGATCAGGTCAGCTGCTGTAAGGTGGCTCTTAAGGAACTCGTTGAGCCAAATCAGACCCTCGAGGGACAGAAGATAATGTTGTGGATGTTTGTGAACGGATGGGTTTGGAAAACACGGTATCATGTATTTACTGCATTTATGATGCTCTCAGCGCTCTGATATTCATAACCTATAAATGATGCAGAGGACTAATCTTAACATTATACAGCGTGTGTGTGTGTTTTTGCATCTAAGCGTGAAACAGTGACTGGCAAAGCTCCTCAACTTCTCTTTTATCTTTCAGTAAAGTGCACATACCGTTTCTCACGTATTTAGACAAATAAACAAACAGCAGAAATCTGCAGAGCGTCACTAATACACTCGCAATAAAACCAACAGTCCTCGACTAATTTGAAGTAAATCAAACCAACCGGATGCATCTCTGAGTGTATTTTTATTCTTTATGAAGCCACTTCTAAATATTGGCTGATGAGATTCAATCAGGTCTGATCTTATAAGGTCTTTAAACATTATATGTATTTTACTGTATATCTTCAATCTAAAAGTGTTAGCAATTGTGTCAACTAGCCAAGCTCTGACAATAAATGCACATTTTTCCCCTCCAAAACAGCTGTTGTGATACAGTTACGAGTCTCATGTATTATGTGTAGCTTTAACCCATATTTAATGATAATTAGATATTACTATGAGAGTTAAATCTCCATGTGTTGCACAACACTACCAATGACTGCAGCAAACCAACTCTCACTCCCATGCAGGATGTGAAGTGCACATAATCACTCATATTAATAAACGACCTCACAAATCTGCTTAGCTATACAACTGAGCACTATTGATTCCCAACCTTGTGTTTTCTGATGTCACCTGCTCGTCGTTCGCGCCGGACATTCACAGAATGTAAAACGGCTTCAGATGGAGTGAGTCACTAATCAGAAGCTAAAGGAAAGCAATTTAATCAAGAAGGTGACCTCGGCAAGCTCCACGCACCGCTACGATAATGCATATTTTGCAGAAAGGTGACGTTGTTGACCGTTTAACCGGTTTGGCCCCAATTATTCTCGTAGCTGCGGCACAGAACCATGTAACGAATCGTAATCCACATCACATGCATGACTCGTGTAATCTTTGCAAACTCCTTTTTCCTTCTCATTCCAGTCGCGAAGACTAATGGTCATCAGCAGAAAATAACCCAATCAAAGCGGCCTGTCTGACAAATATGAGCTAATCGTAGACTCGGACTCTATTCCTGCGCCACTTTTCTAGGAGCGTGTTCTTACCGAGTATATGTTTAGGCAACGTCTGCAAGTATGACGCGTTACTGTCGACCAGCTTTAATTGAGCTTCATGAATTTACGTGTAAACATGCTAATACAACGAAAGAATCGAAAGCAATCTAGAAGCTGTATGGAAACAACACTTTTAACAGTCAGGGGTAAATGTGTGTCGCCAAAGCGGTTGCGCAGGCATCAAAGTATGGCGGTGTGTTGGTATGCTATTGTGAACACAGCCCAAAGTGTGGCCAAGCACATATTCCCAGCAGACTAGGAATGAAAACGGTGTGGGTTAGCATAAACAGCCGCAAGCGTCTCTAATGACACACTACAGACCAGACACGCCGTTGAGCCGGCGTTCGAGGTCTCAGGTTGCAGGCGAGGTGTCTATTTTTCCATTAAACTGTGGTCTTGACTGCCAGACAGCCGCTGTAGCATTGCCGGCTGCTTGGATGAGCTCTTTGAAGATAGCAACAAACCTATTTTCCAACCCTACCTTTAGCCTGATGTCTGGCTAGCGCTCATGCTGTTCGGCTGTAATTTTGGGGCTTTTTGAAGAGGTGGATTAGAGACGCCGTTTGTGTGTGGGTTTATGTATAGGATTACACTTTGCTTCAATAGTGTTTAGCATGGTAATCTTTTAAGCCATTAAGCGTAGCGGCGTTGAGGAGTTAATTAGCAACAGTTTTGTAGCTTTATTGGTCACGCTGTGTTCATTGGTCATGTTGCTAGGCTAACGACAAATACTCTACTAAGGCTAGAAACTACAACGAACAAATGTCAAAGCAATTACTGAACTGTTTTATGACTAAATGATCATTTCTTTCAACGATTCTGGAATAGATTTCTCTGTGAAGGAAACATGCGATTTAGTTAGCCAAAAAATGGCGTCTAATGGGGCCATTCAGACCAAATGCGTGTCAAATAACACAAAACATAACACCTAAAAAATGTGACGCTCTTGCGCGAAGTCCTGAAAAACATTGATAGTGCGATAGTCAAAGACGGCCCTCTGGTGATGTTTACTTAGCAAAAGGGTTGAGAAACGGCGCAGACAGACATAGAAAAGCCTTTCCGTGTGAACGGCCCCTCAGAAGGTATCTGTAGGAATAGGCTTAGCGTCTGTAATGCACCTGGAGTTGGGTTTCCATCCATATTTTTGCACAAACATT
>JAVLUX010000048.1:23307500-23332500 GCA_032164185.1 Moxostoma hubbsi
ATCAAACTGGCTGTTGTCTCTGCTCACATCCATCTGTTCAGGCAGACCGTCGCTCTTCGACCACCACGAGACACTCTGAGATTCTCTGGCACTCGTCTATCTCTCCACATTCCCTTCAGAATGAGCCAGTTCTCCACGCTCCAGAGGAATTCCTGATAAAACTCGCCAGAAGCATCGACAGCATGGACAGAAAGAAAAACTGTGCACATGGTGAATAAGAGTGCAGTCATCACGTCTGGCCTCTCACGGACAGAAACCAACCTGAGAATGAAGCTAATTAAAAAAACATCTTCATTCATTACCTCCCACCTCCTCTTCAAATTAACGACCCTCTTAAAGTCCACCAGGTGTCCAGCCACTAAGGGTCTGATGTTGTGAATGCTAATCGGCGTTGGGGAAGCTATTTAGAAACTGTGGTATGCCAAGTTACCCATAATTGAAAGTCATTAAACTACATTCGATTTGATACCTACATTGCAAGTTACTATCAACAAATACGATGATGTAATTTAACGAGGCAAAATTTCTGTATTATGTGTCAGCCGACAGCATTAAACCTTCTAAGGGGCCATTAAGACTGAATGTGTTCTTGCGCTAAAAAAGCTAGATACAATGCAACGTATTTAATAAACCGCAGGCCGCGCTTTTAAAATTGCCGTGACATAATTTTTGGACACCATGCAATGGTCAAAGACGCCGGTTCTCGCCTCCTCCTTACCTTTAAACCTTGTACACTGGTGCTGAAATCCGGGAAGGAGGGGGGATATGCCATAGTGGCATTCTCGCCACTAACCATCCACACCAATGGAGCAGCCGCGGCCATCTGCCGGGGGACGGAGGAGCCCGGCCGCCTGGAAGCGGAGGAATGGCTGCCGACCGCGAGAGGAGAAGGGGCTCCTAGCTCAACACCTGGAGCGGTCAGTGCCGCTGCCAGGGATGGGGGGTGACCCCTACCAGCCACTAAACACGACAGGGTCAAGAGAGGACCGCCGACCGCGAGCAGGGAGGGGCTCCCGGCCGACCGCCTGGAGCGGGAGAACCACTGCCAGCGGTAGGGGAGACCCCACCTCTGCTCCCTGATAACGCGGCGAGGCGTTCCGTCCGCCAGGGGCCGGAGGACTACCTCCGATCCGCCCGGGGAGTCGCGGCTGTCGCCCGTTAGAGGGTGGAGGAGTGGCCGAGGACCAAGCTACACCGTGGTTCGGAGAACTGGCGAGTAAGTGTTTTTTTCCCTCTCTCTCTCCCACTGCCGCTCTGCGTTGGCCGGAGGAGAGGGGGCTCCCCGCATGTAAATAACGGAAAACCAAAAAGTGTTGGGGGTAACGACCCGTAAGAGAGCATGTTTGATTATTTCATGCTTACACAATACAATGGAACATGAAAACCTTTTTTGACACATTTTTGACAATACCGCTACTCGATAATAAAGTTGCATTTAATAGAAGTTTAAAAAGTTTGAAGCATCACTCACTACCTTTAATCAAGACTCCCCAACACTGACACAAACGGGCCGTCTTTACAGTGGACAGAAGATGATGGAAAGCGTGCTGTAAGACGCATACACGACTTATCACAGTACCACAGAAATAACTTGTGTCCCTCACGATCTCATTTCAATTCAACACTTTCTTGTTGTCGTTTGATAACATCTGGCACAGATGGTGATATAACTCTACAATTATAGAGCCGATTTATGCGTCTAGACCTTTATTTCCACTCCAAGTGCCCGCCGCACCAGCCCTACAGTACACGTTCCTCAATACTTAAAAAGCAATAAGTCATGGCTACAGTCCTTCACACGAGAGTAATTGTACAGGGGTCCAACAGCACACACATTTGATAGTTGAGAATGGGTAAAAATTGCTCAAAACTGAAATGAAGATGCATCCGTAGCAGATAAAATGTGTGGGGCGCGTATAACCCACGGAGCGGCGAGGAATCTGCGCCGCATGTAATCGGGCTGTTTTGAGAATATGAGGTTATTCAACAAAGCTTTGACTTCTCGAGCCCTTTGAAAGTAGTTGGGGATATTGCTCTTGTTGCAAAATGAAAAAGATCGTTTGGAGGGTTGAATGAGCTCTCAAATGGACAGTGTCTCTTGAAATACAGAACAGCTCCAGGATATTATAGAAGCAACATGCAGAGGGATTGTTCATTGGGAGACCCGTGCAATCGACTTAGTCGAGAAAGTTCCAGAACGTTTTCAATAAATCACCTTAAAGTCAGCATGAAGTTAAAATTGACCCAATTTACATGATTATATTGTGAATGATTATCGTCATAATAATCCAAGCAGGCTGATTTAACGACCCATCTGCAACATCATGCTGTTTTTTGACTTGCCAAGAGCAAAATAAAATCAAAATGGATTTAAAGAGTGCAAAGTCATATCTGTCGGCATTACAATAGATCTTGATTATATTTCTGGTGTCTTACAGGTTTCTCCTGTGAGAGTAAGTGACCTCAGAGCTTCCCAAATGGGATACTGTTGTCACTGAAGGCAAAACAGGAGCTGAACAGGGTTTTAACAAAGATAAGTTCTTGTTGCTGTGATCATAGTCCTGCAGTTTCAAGAGGCCTAAAGCCAACTATAGCAATTACAAGATAACCAACTGAACAGCCCGTGGGTATTCACACTAAATGTACTGTACACACACACACACACACACACACACACACACACACACACACACACACACACGTCACTATGAACCAGACGGCTCGGATGTGAAAGCTATGCCAGAATTATGTGCTCCACCGCTCCCTCTATTGCATCGCTTTCATGTTTTAATAACTTTCACTTTTTCCTCTGACATCTGATTTTTACTCAATTATTTCCTCTTTGCCTCTTTTATCCTCTGGGATAAAATGCGAGGCATTGACAGGAAGTCGGGAGGGAATGAGGGATATGATGATGGCGGCGGTCTGGTGCAATCTAGCGTACTTTAATGTAAAATACACAGACGAGTTCTTCCCCAGTGACACACACAGGGGAGGATGATAGAATCACTGAGCAACACAAACCCAACAGACCTGCAGACAGCAGAACTACAGAGGCAGTGGACTGATCCAGAACATTCTGTGGATCACTGACACCTGACACAGCAAACATCCAGTTCCAGTGACATCAATAACATTCATTAGATGGACCAGATCTTTTGTAACAGCATAATACAATAGAAAACTGATAAAATAGAACAGAATATGCATTAGAACAGATATTATATCGGACAGAATAGAGTTGAACTGAACTGGCCATAACTGAAAAGAATGGAAAATAATGGGATACAATAGAATAGAATAGAATAGAATAGTATAGATCAGAGCAGAACACTATAGCATTGTATAGACAGACTAGAATAGAACAGAACAAAATAGAATTTAATAGTATATGCTTTAGAATAGAACACACTATAATAGAGTAGAAAAGATCAGAACAGAGTTAAACAAAACAGATGGACCATAACTGAAAAGAGAGTAATAGAATAGAATAGAACAGAGTGGGACAGAACAATAGAATATAATTATATAGAATAGAATAGAAAATAGTAGGGCAGAAAAGAATAGAATTTATTAGAGTAGAATGTAACAGAGGAGAACAGAATAAAACACAATAAAATAGAATAGAATATGCAATAGATCAGAACACACTAGAATACAGTTGAGTCGAATAGAACAGAACATAATAGAGTTGAACTGAGCAAACCATAACTGAAAAGATTGGAAAATAATGGGATACAATAGAATAGAATGGAAAAGAATGTGATAGAATTGAACAGAATAGTATAGAACAGAGCAGAACACTATAGCATTGTATAGACAGACTAGAATAGAACAGAACAAAATAGAATTCAATAGTATATGCTTTAGAATAGAACACACTATAATAGAGTAGAAAAGATCAGAACAGAGTTAAACAAAACAGATGGACCATAACTGAAAAGAGAGAAATAGAATATAATAGAACAGAGTGGGACAGAACAATAGAATATAATTATATAGAATAGAACAGAGTATGGCAGAAAACAATAGAATTGATTAAAGTAGAATGGAATGTAACAGAACAGAGTTGAACATAACAGAAAATAACTGAGGAGTATAGAATAGAACACAATAAAATAGAATAGAATTTGCAATAGATCAGAACACACTACAATAGAGAAAACAATAGAATTGATTAGAGTTGAATAGAATAGAACAGAGTTGAACTGAACAGATCATAACTGAAAAGAGAACAATAGAATATAATTATATAGAACAGAATAGAATAGAACAGAACAGAGAACAATAGAATTGATTAGTGTAGAATGCAACAGAATGGAGTTGAACATAACAGAATAGAACTGAGTGGAACAGAACAACAGTAAAAAATAGAACAAAACATAATAGAGTTCAACAGAGTAGAACAGAACACAATAGAATTGAATAGAATAGACTAGAAATTGTAATCAAATTAAATAATTGAATATTATAAATATTGTATCTAGTCATTAGTCATTGAATCTAATTGTAATCAATGCAAGCAGCAGCTCACAACGTAATTACAACATTTAAAGAAAACTGAATTGAATAGAAATGAAAGTCGGGTTTGTTTGTGTGTGTGGGCGGAGCAAACAAGCAATTCAATACTGACAATAAACTGATTTACACTTGTATTGATCAGTGTGTGTGTAATGATTGTTATTAATATTGAATATATATTGGTTATAATTGTTTTTCTATTATTCAATTCTATTATGCACACACACAAACAGCATGATCATTCAGAGACGTGTTTCCCTTAAATAACAAGTGTGATGAAATAATACAAGAACAGTTCAGATGTGAGTGTAATTATCCATGTATCATTCGTTCTTTATCATTTTGTTTGTTGCACTCTCTCATTAATGACATTTTCTTTGTCACATCATGTAGCTTTAAATGTATTAATATCTTCCCATATATTATTAGTCATTTACTGTTATAGCTGTTATAAAACTTGCATCTGTCTGCTTGGATGCGGCTGTTAGAATGAAGCCTTCCTATCTTTCTTGAACCGCAATATGTAAAATGACAGGAAATGTGACTGAAGCAGCATTATGAGAATTATCATAATGTTTGCGTTTGATTCAATGCAAGTATTGGGAGGATTGGCAGAAACGTTGCCCTGACGTTCATCACACTTTCTTTACTGCACGCTTCATCATGCAGTAAACACTAACGGCATAACAACATTATTTATATTATTATGTGCTACTTAGCATTAGATCCTCAATGTTGGCATATATCGGGTAATGGGCAGATAGACAGCAGCAGATGTGGGATGCGGCGGAGGCGAGGGAAGATTTGTGGAGAAAATGACCCCAATGAAATTGCAGCGAGTGATTCATTTGTTACTCTCTACTGGTTTCTCATGTCAGAAAAAGCTCAATACTGTAATGCCAATTTAAAATGCTTATTTAAAGCAATCAAACTAGCTAAGACGAATTATCGGGACAAAAGGCATCCTGACTTTAAGCCCATTGGGGCGCGGTACATGGCTTGTAAAATTGGGACTGGCCACCCTAATTGCAAATGCCATACCCAACTGATGGCAATCGAAAGTACAAAAAACTACTCTGTATTTGTTTTTTAATATTGGTTTTGTAAATGACTGATGAAATAACAAGTCTAGTTTCTTAATTGAATATGAAAAGAAGGAATGATACATAAATTTGTAATGACTGCTGCTTGCGAAAGCTCACCCTGACACGTTAACTTCCCTGAGAAAGAGACAACCGACACAATTATACCAGAGAGTGAGAGAAAACGAGAGAGAGAGAGACAAAGAGAGAGAGAGACAAAGACAAAGAGAGAGAGAGAGAGAGAGAGACTATATGAATAAGAGAGACAAAGAGAGAGATGGAGAGAGAGACAAAGACAAAGAGAGAAAGACAAAGAGAGAGAGAGAGAGAGAGAGAGAGAGAGAGAGATGATATCATAAACAGCTCAGATCTCATTTGTGGTATTCATGCGGGACATCATCACTATTATTTTTCCTCTAGTCTCTCTGCTTCCTTTTTATCAGTGTGTAAATGACATTTGATGGATAGTAAGTGATTTTCTGCATCTTTCTCTGTGAATGGTAAGTTGCGGTTTCTAAAACCTCTGCATTCCCAGAAAGTGTCCCACGCATGCTAACGACGTTAGCGCCCTATAAAGACGCCGTAAATCTGGTTTTAAAGTGCTGCGGTCAGCGTTTAGCGCTCCCATGATCCCTCGCCTCAGTTTCCCAGAGGTTACGCTAACTCTGCCTCATTTGTATCTCTTCAAAGCCGGCAGTTTCTAACGGCATTCTCCTCGCCGCACTGGAGGAACAATCTAGGGCTAACAGTGAGGATATCCTGATGTTTGAGGCAGTTTCAGACCAATTATCAGAACGGTCACTTGCACTACAGTGTCACTGCAACATTGCTACACAAACATACATTTGTTGGTGCTTTGTGTTTGTCTGCTTTGAAACGTTCAAACGCCGCTGATGCAAATTCTGCTCATTTAAATATACCAACAAGGCTACGTTATCAAGCTGGCTCATAAGTTACAATGAGGTTTTATAAACCAATTGGGAATCTGCAAAACTACATATTTACAAAGTCGACTAGTCGATAGGCTGTCTGAACAACTAGACGACTAAATAATCGGTCTTAAGGATATTTAGGCTGGTTTGGGGTTTATCTGACATCGATCGGACGCGTTCACATAAGACACATTCTCATAAGATGGAATATTAAAAAATGAATGTCTTGAGGCATGTTTTTAAAATGCATTTTACTCAAAAAGAGGTTTATGTTTTTTTTGCTGTAGGACAATATCGGCAGGGCAAGTACAAACGTGAACTACAGGCCTAACCAAACAAATCCTCATTGCTGCGAGTGGAGTTCATGCAATCGTGGATCCCACAGACAGATATCTGTGATCACAGCAGCAACACAGACACATCACACACACATCTATCTGAGCAGAACCGCTCCCCGGAGACAAGCTAAACAGCTAACAGGACATTCATTCCAGTGAATAAGGCCTCTATGGAATATTTCAACATGACGATATCTTAAATATCTCTCAGATCAATGACGCTTTAATGCACCGGTGAATAAAAGGTGTTTACGGTAAGCGCACTTCAGTGGCAAGAATTCTGCACTGTGATATTCATTTTGCTATATGACACTTTATTTCCAGAGGAAGTCATTTCAAACATGTCAATAGCCTGTGTTATCTGCGTATGTCACTTCCTGAGAGTCCTGTGATATAACTGATCTCATCTTGAGGGAAATCTGGCCTGGTCAAGAAGGACATACGAATTTACGCTGAGCACTGAGAAATTAAAGCATGTCTGCATGTCATTTATCGCAAGACTCGAGATTAGTGATGTATTAACAGAGCGCATAAGTTGGGTAACGGAAGTAAAAATAACAATTATTTGCTTCATAAGATAATTGATTTTTTTACGTTAACTTATAAATATTTACAGAAAGACCTACAGTGCGTTTTGAGGTTATCAATGATATATGCTTCTGTTGAAGCCATTAGTCCATGTTATTTCAATGGAATTGTTTAAAAATTCCTTGGTGAATTCCTGGTGAAGAACTACACTACCCATGATCCTGATGAGAAAGATCCACCAATCAGAGACTAGCGGCCATCGAAGTGCACCAGAAGAGCTCTGCAGCAACTGTCCACTCACAAAATTATGCAATTATTTATATAATATATAAGTAATGAATGCCCTGAGTATGCACAATTCATTTAGATTGAACTTTTTCAGTATTTTTATTATTGTGAATTTCTTGATTTTTAACATAAAGAATCAGTGATAAATGTCAACTAAGTTGTAAAGCAATACATTTATATTTTACTCCAAAAAAAGTGCTTGAGTGCTCTGAAGTAATAGCAACGATTGACCGTGAACAAACAATAATTGCACAACTTTTATTAGAAGAAAATTTGATAGACAACCATCACGCAAATGACTAAACATTTAACGCCAATCACAGTTCAGAAACAACGATGCGTTAATTAAACAAATATGCAACGCTATAAAAGTGTAGTTTGCTCCAGGGATGGACACAAATCTCAAAATGTGGCCCCCATTTTTAATGTGGTAACTTGAGTCAGTCTGGGACAGTTTATGATGCTCTAAACAGAGAATTACACAACATTTCTACAGAGTGCAATCTTGCAAAAGCATGATGGAAAACAATGCAGAGGTCTTGAGATGCATTTTTAAAAGTTACCTTTATTTGTCACGCCATCTTAAAAAACATTGCACTCATGCGTAAACAACTGCGAGACGCATTCAGGGCTGGACTGGTAATCTGGTATACTGGGCATTTTCCCGGAGGGCTGACGAACTTTGGAGCCAATCAGGGGCGGACTGGCCATCAGGAGAACCGAGCGGGCCGGTGGGTCGGCCACGAAATGGGCCGAATGGACCACGATAAGCTAAAATGAGCCACAGCGTTATCCAGAATGGACCACAAAACGTTGCCACGATAGGCAGAAAGGACAGCGAACATCCAAACACCGCCCCCCCATCACCGCTAAACTTTTGGGCCAGTTGCTCTGTAAAATCCCGGGCCGAGTGGGACAGTGGGCCGAATGGGCCGCGATAAGCCAAAATGAGCTGTCGCATTATGCAGATTGGACCCCAAAATGGTGCCGCGATATGCAGAAAGGACAGCGATGCCAGTTGCTATGTAAAATCCTGGGACGATTTCTCTTCCCAGTCCAGCCCTGGACACAATGCAACGGCTGAGAAACATCTGTCTAACCAACAATTTAAAAAATGGCATTACGATGAGTTGGCAAAACCCCAAGCTTTGATTTGATTCATCAAAATGCAAAATGCAATCAATGTCTTAATGACATTTATAATTTTACACACCGTGTCTTAATGTATAATGCTCAAATCAGTGTAATAACTGACTGTTGTTCATATGGCAGCATTAACAGAGTTTTTTTGTTTGTTTGTTTGTTTTGTAATTTAGACTTTTGAAATCAAATAAGTATGTTATAAAATAGCATTATTTTGTTTCCTATGTATAGTCTATGTAACCAAGCCTAATTCTGGAGTTCACAAACAGATTTCAGGACAGAAATGGGTTATATAAACACATTCGTCCTAATTACGGCATCTTCCCAAACCATCAGTACTGCCAATTACCCCATTCTTCAATCACAACTCTACTTCCTTTCTCGTTTTCCATGTTTTTCTCAAAATCATGTGAACCAGAGGCGGTTTGGATGTGCAGTAATGGCCTCATTCTCTCGCAATCATCAGCCCGGCTAGAAAAACACAGCAGCTATTTCAGCAAAACCCGAGTTTCACAGAGAAATTACAACTGAAATAAGACTGTAAAAAATGTAAGTGGTGTATCACACCCTCCAGACCAATGCTCTCAAATAAGGGACAACTCCATGCCGATGACTCTAGCATACACAACAACAATGGTGTCTGCACAATCAAACACATACACAAAGCCTAAGAGAAGATAGCACAATCTCCACGCCATTAGAGGTCACATCAATTACAATCAGAGGAGACGAGAACGAGATGAGAGAAACCCCTGAATGACATCATTATCTTCCTCATGACTCATTTTAATGAGACTCAGTGCTGAGACCGCTAATGACAAAGCATTTTCAAAGCCAATACAATGACAATATAAAGTGAATTCAGACCCCTCTTTTTTCACATTTTGTTATGTTGCAGCTTTATGCTAAAATGCTTTAAATTATTGTATTTTTCACATCAGTCTACACTCTATATCCCATAATGACAAAGAAAAAAAATGATTTTTGAGAACTTTGCAAATGTATTAAAAAGAAGAATATAATTTAAGTACTAAACTCTGTACTTAGTTGAAGCACCTTTGGCAACGATTACAGGCTCATGTCTTTTTGGGTATGATGCGACAAGCTTTGCACGCCTGGATTTGGGGATTTTCTGCCATTCTTCTCTGCAGATCCTCTCAAGCTCCATCAGGTTGGTTGGGGACCGTCAGTGGACAGCAGTTTTCAGGTCTCTCCAGAGATGTCCAATTGGGTTCAAGTCCGGGCTCCTGGCCGACCGTCTGGAGTGGGAGAACCACTGCCAGGGGCAGGGGAGACCCCTTCTGTTTCCTGAGAACGCAGCGGGGCGTTCCGTTGCCCGAGGAGGCATGATTGTCATCCATTAGAGGGTGGAGGAGTGGCCGAGGACCAAGCTACGGCGTATCAGAGAACCGCCGAGTAAGTGTTATTTTTTTCCTCTCTCTCTCCCATTGCCACTCTGAGGCCTTTTCCCTCTCTTTTTTTCAATTTTTTTTTGATAATTGGGCATGATCGCCATTACGGTGTCACATTTTTTGGGGTTTCCCTCCCCTTGTCCAATGGATGGCACGCCCCTCCCCAGGGAAAGATGGGGGGGATGTACGTCAAGTAAAATGAGAACAGAGAGTATTTCATCACTCCTGTGTCTTTTAAAACCCACCGAACATGATCGAATCTGCAGACTTGTAACATCTGAATTACAGTAGGACAATTTTGTTCTGGTTCTGGACCCTTTAAAAATAATCACAAAACTGTGTCTGAACTGGACAATCGATTGACCTAGCTGGGTTTATTATAGGCCTTAGAGTGATCTGAAGCTTTGTCCAATTGCCCGAGACACTGAATCCCCACTGCAGAGCCTCTGCCACACTTATTTCTGTCTTAACAGATACTTGTCTCTCATACAAGCTCTAACTCTCTAGCTCAGTTCCAAAACCTAGTGAACTGCCTACCCCAAAATAAGAATCTTAGTGTGCAGCCCTAGAAGATAGCCCCCTAAATAGTCAGCAAGGCAGAGTTTTTCAGCGGCTCACATTCAGGGTCCTCTGGGACGGCACTGCTGTAAAGGCAGCCACATTTTCTGTCGTTTGCAGTGGCAGCTCTTTTCGTTTTCCTTGCGTTTGCGTTGCAAATTCACAGGCGATCAGTTGAATAATTACGCCCTGTGTGTCCCAGTAAAGTCATGTGTGAAATTCAATACCGTCTCTGTGACAAATCACATAAGCAGTGTGCAAAAATATCACTTGCAACAGAAAAAAAAATGTAATTGAATTAAGCCATCACTGTGTCTCTTTGGGGTATTACAGCAGGAAATACAAAAGCCATAATGCAATGTTCTGCATTTCTGCAATCAATGGGTCTCATTTGTGAAACAGTGTCATGAATTTCTGGGTAAAACGTTTGTGAAGCCAAAGTACTAACACGATAAACTGAATACAACAATGGATTTTTTTTTCCCTGTAAATTGTTTTTACACAAGTAACAATTCCAGAAGTCTTTGTGAATATTTGTTGGAGAAGATATCAAGGTTTTATGAAAAGCATGCACTGCATAACATATCCAACAAAGAAAATGTGTTTGACTTGACCCTCTGTTATGATTAATGATCCGAAAGTAATTTCAATTGTATTTATTGAATCATTATGTGATCAGACTGACAAAAGTTAAGAGTCATGTTAAACATGCAACTCATTGAGGTCATGTGACAGCAACGTAGTGTACTAGTCTTTGAAACACTTATCATTGCGGCGCCTGGGTAGCTCATTGGTAAAGACGCTGGCTACCACCCCTGGATTTCGCAAGTTTGAATCCCAGGGCGAGCTGAGTGACTCCAGCCAGGTCTCCTAAGCAACCAAATTGGCCCGGTTGCTAGGGAAGGTAGAGTCACATGGGGTAACCTCCTCGCGATCGTCATAATGTGGTTCGCTCTTGGTAGGGGCACGTGGTGAGTTGTGTGTAAGATGCCACATTGGATGGTGTGAAGCCTCCACACGCACTGTCTCCATGGTAACGCGCTCAACGAGCCATGTGATAAGATGCGCGGGGTTGATGTCTCAGATGCGGAGGCATCTGTGATTCGTTCTCCGCCACCCGGATTGAGGTGAGTCACTACACCACCATGAAGACTTGGAGCAAAAATTGGGAATTGGACATTCCAAATTGGGAGAAAAAGGGGAGAAAAATCCCAAAATACTTAAGAAATACTTAGCAGTGCATAATGCACACCATTTCACATGGTACAAGCAGTATAAAGTCCAAACAGTGTATAGTTGCGTGTTTGCATAGGAGATACTTTTGTGGTAAAAGCTATATATTAATATGTGGTTTTTAATATGAGTCTTAAGTCTTTGGTAAAGTGTCAGACTGTATAATTTATGAACATATAGTGTTCTCCGGTGGGCCTGTACCAAATGAAGTAAATCAGAGTCCCTAGTGAGGACGGTCCAGAGTGTGGACATGAGGGTAGAAAACCAGAACACTTTCTTAATGAATGTTCCACTGCTGAACCTTATCAAACGCACATATATTAGAAACGACCAATTAAAATGACTGATGAGAAATGGCTGTTGAGTATTTTACTACAATTTTGCCATTCTTTAATCAAACCAATGGCTGTAATTAAGTAATTAGAGTCCATTATTCCTAAAGTGTATGCTTTTAATCAGTTTGCATGCTTATTGCTGATTTATACAGCCTTCACGTGCTATCTGAATAATAGTAAATACATGTTCCCTACTCGGAAGTTGCACATGAACACCCCCTCAAGTTGTAATTATGACTGGGAAAAGGTGTCAAGATTCAATATGGCGGAGGAGAATACAGTTTCAATAGAGGATGATGGTTTTATTCATTTATCTAAATGCAGAAACCATTTTATAATATGCTATTTCAGTCATCTACATTTACGTACTGTATATCAGTAACTATGTGACGCTTATTGTGTATTTTACACACATAAAATAGAATGTATTTGATTGTATTTGTATTGTATTGTATTTGAATAGAGTTCCCCAAGAAATATGCATGAATGAACCTGGCGTCCATCTTGTTTCTGACAACAAAGCACTTAAACGTGAAGTGCTGGAAATTACAACTTCATTTGGATTTGTGTATTACACATACTCTTGAGCATGTGTGAAATTCATGATATGGTGTTCCCAGTATTTTCAGAGCGGTTCTGTGCACTATTTATGAATTTCATCTCGAGCACATTATGTTATATTATACAGTGCTCCAGATTAAATTGAATTTCACATTTGCGTTATTCCAAACATGTTTGGCCACTACGAGTTACTAGCAATCATACAGTATGTAATCCCATAACACTGGCTTTTTGTGGACAGAAGTGCACAGCATCCAGACTCATCCCTTCACTAAAAGGTAAGCAACCATTATCAGAATTTCCAGGCGGTAACTTTGTTTTGCTAAGATGGAGATGTTAGCTTGTTAGTATTGCGTGGGCATCTCAAACCTCCACTATGCCTTCAGATCAGGCTCCTCTGTGGATTTACACGGCACAGTTTATACTGAAATTCTGTGTCTAAATCAACAGCATTTGAAATTCCAACAAAAGCCCTCAACGACCTGAAAAACCAGATGCCGGCGGTGAGGTCATGTGCACTCTGGGAGCCTCTTGAAATGGAGATGCTTGCAGATCCAACAGGTAGACAAAATGATGAAGGAAATCCAAACCCCTTGCTGTTGTCTCAAACCTGACTTCTGTGAGACGAGTGAGACATGAAGTGAATGAATTATCAGTCTCATCGTCATGTCCAGGTGAACGAGGGGGGTAGAGGTGTGTGAGGGGGCAGCCGCACCGGCCCCAGATGAATGAGAAACGAAGGAGCTCGACCTGGCGCTGCCCGCAGCATGGCAATCACACCCCCAAAACATGAATATCAAAGCAGTCATCTGATGGACAAGTGAGACACGAGAGGCTCTTTGACAATAATGAGACTGCGAGAGAGAGAGAGAGAGAGAGAGAGAGAGAGAGAGAGCGCGCGAGAGAGGAGGACTGATAGCTAGCAAAGGGCCAAAATCACATTGAATGATATGAGTATTTTCATATTTTCATGTTATCTTTTTGATATTGAAATGATTATGAAAGCCTAAATATAAAATGCCATGGATCACTATTTAGCAAGTAAACCACTGTTTTGTAGAGGGGGAGAAAAATGACAATTTTCGCCAATGATTTTAGAGCAAAATGGGGCGGCTGTGGCTCAGGTGGTAGAGCGGGTTGGCCACTAATCACAGGGTTGGTGGTTCAATTACCCGTCCACATGACTCCACATGCCGAAGTGCCCTTGGGCAAGACACTGAACCACACGTTGCTCCCAATGGCAGACTAGCACCTTGCATGGCAGCTCTGCCGCCATTGGGGTGTGAATGAGTCACAGTGTAAAGCGCTTTGAATACCGCTAAGGTTAAAAAGGCGCTATATATAAGTGCAGACATTTACCAAAACGAAAGGTAAAGAAGATTAGAAAGGTGTTGGCATCATACTTCATTTTTTTACACAAAGATATGTAGGTCTGTTACTAAAACCTGTTGCAACATGGTATCCAAAAATGGTAAAAAATACTTTTGTGTTTAGTTTTTCCAAAGTTAGAGTGCCTGTAACACCAGAAGTATTGAATATATCTTTTAGATTCTGCTTCAGAACAAAATGTACTTGTTGTATCTTAATTTAGAAGGCCCTATGCTGTTAAATCACAGAGATATGGGGCTCTCAGCGTGGCTCCATTTATAACTTGTTCAATGTTACGTATCGTCAATGATAGAAAACCAAATGTGGGTCACATGGTATGAAGCCAGTTCTCTTGTCCAACAAAACAAAGGTCTAAAATCCAAAACGATGTTGAAACTAGAAATCAACCTTTTTTATTCACCTAGAAACAATAATGTAAAAATCTACATTTTCGAGGGTCCAAACAGATGCTATTATTAACAACGAAAGACGCTTGTGGCACTTCTTTGATATTACTGATCAAAATTTCATAATATTTGTTAAAAAAAATAACTAGAAAAACAACTAAAGTCTACTCTTTGTGTTGTACCTAATAACACCCATTAATCACATGTCCCTCTCTGTATTTTCACATTATTGTTTAATGTTTATTATTATGATTTCCATAAACTACAGCCGTCCTTACTGATAATCTCACAAATGTATCTAATGTGTTTGCACAGTATATATTGCACCCTCATAGCCCCATCCTTAGTGGATATTATTGCAGATGCATCTCTTGCATGATCAAGAGGCGATGGATGGGGAGACCTGAGCTGCACTCTGATTTAGGAGGTTAAAGCCGAAAGCTTAGCTGCGCGCCAACGGCTCTAATTTATGTCTCGCTATTGGGTCCTGCATGTTTTATCTCCTCGCGAGTACTCATCAACTCTGAGGACATGAAACTTCCCTAAATCCCTCTATCCATATTTAAAAGGGAATTGGGGGGGGTGAATACAAACATCGTAAATATGTATCCACCGACTGAAAGTCTCGCTTGCCGACATTAATTAACATCAGAGCTTCCAGGCCGCAGTGTCTTTATCTTTATGCCCATCTGGCCCTATTGACACAAAAGGACATTGTAAGAACGGTCTGCACATCCGTAAGCGCTGTAGATCATATCATGCTGGGAATAACGCAGTGGGTTCAGTCTTCAGTTCTCGCCTGTGTATAATCAGACTGATCTCAGGGTAAGATCAGAAAGAGTAGGTCAACTTTTCTTTAGCTAAAATTGATGTATACTTACTGAAATTCATAACACTGCCCACCGTGGCCAAAGCGGTATGTGTTATTGGGTGTATGGGCTTGTGTGAGCTCCATTATCTGGGTGTACTGTCCTCGTAGGGGCGCCAAAAGCGAGACATGAAGCGAGTTGCTTTCAGCTGTACAGGCATTAATACAGTACAGTGAAGAGAAATACCTGTTTTATAAAGTCTACCACCCAACCCATACCAAACCTATGCCTAACCCTAACCAATACTGGAGCAAAAAATTTAATGTTAGAGATAAAAATGCAACGACCGAATTGCGCTTGTCACAGATTAAGTGATCGTGATTACTCCCTAGTCTCGACATGGGATCCAATCTCTGGTCTCCCCCGCTGCTGACGCAATGTGCTTCCGGACATGGCATGCTTCCAGGTGAGCCACAGGGGTAGGCAATCGAACTTGAACCAATGAAAACATATCTGATAGAAGATGACGTTGGTCCATGAGTCGGCCTATTGTTGCCGATCTTAGTGTACCGGAACCGTCGCAATCAAGATGCCGACCTCCCGCGTGATCATGTTGGTATAATTATCAGTCGAAAGTGATAATACAACTCATAGGGAGGCAAACTAGCGCACAAATTCTCACCTCAACATGATCTGAGAGCTGTGAAGTTGACTATATTTGGCCCTTTCCATGAATGGAGTACAATAGAGAGTCTGAAACTCTGAAAAAGTGAATTAATCGTAATTCTTTTTGCAAATGGTCATTGAAAGAAGGTGCTTAACTTTCAGGAAATGTTGAATATCAACCTCAAAGGGCCAAACTATGAGCTTTTTTATAATAAGGTTTGCGAATTGACAAATTCTTAACAATATTCTAAACAACATATTTAAATTGGAAACGGTTCACAATAAGGTCCTATTTGTTAACTTTAGTTAATGCATTAAGTAACATGAACATGAACTCAAAATCCTATAATTTATTGTTTATGTTAGTTCACATAAACTAATGTTAATGTATGCAACTTTTAATGTAAAAAAATATTTGTATACCGAGTATGTAGAAATTACCATTAACCAAGATTAACGAATGTTGTACAAGTCTCATTCACTGTCAGTTCATGTTCACTAATGTAGTTAACCCATGTTTACAAATGCACCCTTATTGTAAAGTGTGACCTTAAAACTCTGATTTGTGTCATTTGTGTTATTTTGTGAGCAATACACATCACAATTAACCTAACTAAATTGATCAAATAAAAAGAAGTACAAAAACGATGCTAGAACGGGTAATAGGGTTGGCTATTAGTATAGTGGGACCAAATGCTGGTTTAGAGGTATTGATAACGTAGATTTCTCATAAAAAAATGAATTCTTCAGGGAAGTCAAAATCCATTGATGGGATAATCTGGTCATCCAGAACATTAAGATAGACAGCTGATTTCATTTTATTGCCACATAACTTTGCATGGCACACCAATGTGTATTTATTCACGGTAAGTGCCAAATGGCAGAAAATGGCAGGTATTAAATCATCAGTCTCCTTCCTACGTCTTTCTCTTTTGAGTTTGACCCTTTATCATTTCACTCCAATGGTGAAACACAACCCCCACATGCACATCTGCACGCACAACATAAACTCCCTGAGGGTATCTACCACACCTTAAATTAATTAAACTTCATTGTGAGAATTCTTTGTGCTTTGATTGCTTGAAAAAGAGCCATTGTATGTGCTTCAGAACAGATTTTGGGTGCTTCAGAACACTGTGCTTTCCAACTGAATGTGCTCGCCAGCCGTGCTCTAGTTTTCATGTCAGGTGCGGGTCGAGTACAAAGACAGGCTGAATAAAACAGATGAACATGCAGATCCACTGCGATTACACCTCGAGTTTTTCATTTGCAGTCTTGTGAATGAAGACTGTTAACATCAAAAGGCTTCAGAACTAACAGATCTGCATGAAACAGGCTCATACAGGATAATGCGGTGTTTTTAGAAGTAATGACACTTGCTGGTTATTGCAAGATGCACCTTCACATCAGAGTTCATGGTGGAGTTGTAGAGAGATATGTTTCAGGTACTGTGTTACAGCTCATTACCAGGAAAACCAAGCCAGGCTGAAGAGTGACCCCTTAAAACTCAAACCATCCAGTGAGAACAGAATACTAGCTTACTGCTCACATATTGCAACTATTATCACAATATTGGCCATCAGCCACCCTGTTCTCTAAAAATCTGTATCAGCCATTAAGAAACCTATATTGGTTGACCGACCACTAATACAGAGTACACATACTGCATACTGCAAAAATAGTCATATATTATGGTAGTATGCAATTCTAAACATGCTCTGTATTGAGGAACAGGTCCACTAGTACAAGTACCCTAAATCTGTGATGCAACACAGCCTTGGTGGTTTGGTGTGGGCATTATCATATCATTTCCATAATAAAAAAAAAATGAAAATTTTGTAATAAACATTCAGAAGCGATACTGGTCTCCAACATCAATTATTCATAAACACAGCATTCGCTGAAGATCTGAGCTGTGTGTTGAGCTCCAGAAAGGATGTTAGTCAGACTACATGAGGTGAGAGGCTAATCCTGGTGGCTGCGCCATGTGTCAATAATATTATATTTAGCTGCTAGGCATGGAGTGAAGAACAATCAAAGGAAAACCGCACCGTAAGCAGTGTATTTGCACCGGGCCCATTAGGTAATTAATTCTTAAAGAGGACAAACATGATCTCTCAGCTTCTTCCATCAATAATCAAATGTGACATCACAGATCCGTATGGGCAGCACTCACGGGGAGAACATTATTGACCCATCGTGTGGCCGGGTGAAATCACCAGTCATTAATAGCAAATTCATTTGAAACCCTCTTGTTTTGCCAGCACTTGCCAGGGTGTTTAATTGCTTTCTATAGTGTGTCTGCCGCAAGAAAGAGAGTCATGTGTCCTGTGAGTGCTTTGAGAAAGTGCTATCGACTGGCTTGTTGGATGCACGATGCTGGCTGAATCACTCGTTAACTCAATATCTTCAGCAGCTGCCTGTGTGTTAATGATCCCCGAGTGTACCATGCTTTACTTGCGTGCTGTCAATGCCAGAAACAAGACACAATTAAGACCACAAACTAATATGCCATTTTAGGCCGTTTCTCGGCTCAATTTGAATATGATTTGTTTCCTAAACGTTGATTGAATTCAAGGAATAGTTCTCCAAATCAATAAAACTCACCCTCATGTAATTTCAAACACATATGACATTCCTTCTTTTGTGGAATATATATAAAAAAGTTCAATTTTCATGAATGATTCATTCAGCAACCGACTGATTGAAAACACCCAACTCAAAATAATGGTTCCTTCACCAACTGGACATGATTACTTCTTGGAATACAGTGCATGAGTCATATGCATCAATATGCAGAAAGAAAACGTGACATTTAGCATAGAAAAACTAGTAAAAATGCAGATGGACAGAAGAATGCATTATGTGCAAATGGTCCCTTAGATTTACAAAGAGTTAGCCGAGGAACAGTAGGTAATCTGTTATGTAATTTTTACCTAGGTTGTGTGAGGAAAAATATATGTGAGACATTTCATTAGATGTTTAAAAAGACAATCCTTCACAATCCTGATATGCAGATATGCTAACAGATTAAACGAACATTGATGAAAGACTGACAGATATAAAAGTAACAAGAGTGACAGGTATAGAGCCGGTTCAGGTGTTTGAGTCAAATCTCAAGGGTACAGTGACAGCTGCATGGTGCAGCCATTTTCCATCACTGCTTATTTGCCATTGACGAATTTAAACTTCTTTTGCCACAGAACAATAAAAAAAGGTGCAACCACGTGACATCTCTGCATTTGGCCTTGCTTCTGGTGTCCGCTCTGGCCTTTATTATCCATGACAAAATTGTATCTCTTTGTCATTTGGCAGAGCTCAGGCTCTAAGTTATGGTATAAAAGAGGCACAATTAAAGACCTCAGAAAGTCAAGAAATCGTTTGCTTGTTGAGATAAAAGCTATGCTGTGCTAAATGATATTTGGGTACATTTGCCTCATCTGAACTTAAACTCATTTCAGGATGAGCCAATCACAAAGGGACAGTTCTAAAGACAGGAGTAAACGGGGTCCAAAACCATTTTAAAACCTCTTAAATCATCCCTTTAAGAGCATTACAGCTAATAAATGTCTATATTTAAGCAACATTTTAAGATGCCTCAAAATATCAGTTAAGTGCATTTACCAATTTTTCAAATGGGTGAGAACTACAACTTCATATCCTGCAGCATTCAAACAACATAATTTATGTTTTCAATTATTTCTCTCTGATTATAAATGTAAACAAAACTGCTTACTTCCACAGAGAGCAGTGAAATAAGGTTTCATCCATTTGCCAAAACAAACTTATGGCAGTTTATTAACAATCTGTACATAAGCATTGCACACAGTCAGGCTGATTTAGTCACTAATCTCGAGTTCTACTTCAATACTTTTTGCCTTTTTGCATTTAGTCATAACTGCAGAAAATAATAATATTAACCCTTAAATCCACTCCAATATCCATTCCACATTTTATATTGACTTATAAAAACATTTCAGTCTACAGCCCTTGAAATTAGCCAATCCTATTTATTATTATGTTTTCTAAGTAAAAGATTCATCTGTTTAATGCTCTGTACATGGTTAACACAGGTGTCTTACAAAACAACCATGAATATTTCAAAGAAATGCGAGATATTTTGTCGCTTGGCTTAACAGCTTTTCACGTGGAGGACGATAGTTGATTCTCGACAGCAGGTGCTGGTCACATTATTTGCATCTCTGCAGAAAATAAATTATGTGTGAAGTTGTCTGCAGGCAGTTGTCTTGTGGTGCGGATGCCCCTGCTGGAAGTGACTACTCAACCACGGCCAAGGGCATGGAAAGAGAGTGAGCTGCTGTGTGTTGAGTCAACATGTGCGCTTGTGTTCATAAAAGCACTAGGAAAATTTAGCAGCATAATTTCCATCATGTTCTTTAAAGGGACACTTTTTAAAGGTCAAGGACAGCAATAGTATGACCCTTAACTAATGCTGTTGGAGGTTTTATATCGGTGGTATATGTTTTTAGGTTTATTATTCCAAGAGATTTCTGACTGGCAGCCAGAAATCTCAATTTCCAGGCATAAACACATTTTTCCAAAATTTTCCAATATTTTTGTTTTTACCAAAAGGGCATTAATTAACTGCATTAATTAACAAAATGAAGACCGTATTTGATGTTTAATATACATGTAAGTCATATTTAACCTAGAAATTATAATTAATAAAAAAAATATATTTTACATTAAAAAAAGCTTTAGCATTTGCTTTTTGCCATGACAACTAAGCATATTTCCCCCCAATATTATCATTACTGTAATGTATTCAGACATTCACATTTTGAGTTTTGTTTTGAGGGATGCTAATTACTATTATACAGTCATTTTTACAGTACTTCATTAAAAAAAATGATAATATACTATATATATATATATATATATATATATATATATATATATATATATATATATATATATATATATATATATATTTAAAATCACCAAACCTTGCAGTACAGCAAATACTACAATGATTGTTAAAATATTTTGGCATTTAAATAATATATTATTTTTTTATTACATTACTGTCCCGCGTTCAGATCCCGGACGAGCCCCCATTTGTTACATGCCTGTATCAGGCCCGAACAAAATTATAGGGTGTCAGGCAGGGATTATTTCATTATATTACATTCAGCAGCTTATTATGAATAAACTCAATATTCTACATTTCTCAAGCATGAGCCTGTCTGTTTTTCTAACAACTGGCATGGAACGTGCGCCAATAGATGAATGTATGTGTGCTTATGCGACCGGGTTGGGGATGAGCACATGCACGCTGGTGATCCAAATCAAGCACTCAGATCATAAACTCCAGCAAAGAACATCAAAATATAAAGAGAATCCAAAAAAGAGCAAGCAGAGCAGGCATCGCAATTGCAGTAATGCGTATTTGTGGGGAAAATGTGCTTAATTGTCATAAAAATAATGTCACAATGGTACAAACATAGGCTTAATTTTTGTATATAATTTAGAATAATTCTACAATTTTTCCTTTAACATGAATAATAAATACCATGAAATTATTAAATATATTTAATATAATAATTATTTATTTTGACTACTACTGTGAGTAGTACGGCAAAATATGACCTGGACATTTTCTTAACAGAGAATTGACCCAAAATTTGTAGTCCATAAGACTGTAAAAAGAGAAAAAATAATTATGTCCATTTGACCAAACACTGCTTGATGTTTTTGACAGTTCATATATAAATGCCCAATTAAAGTCTCAACTTTCCAAAACTCACATCTGCAACATTGATAAGCTGCCAAATCTTCATCTACAAAGAAAACCCATCACAAATCTGCCATCGACTCACTTACAGATGATGAATATGTTTGCATATGACATTCAAATCAGTCTTAATCAAGTGGAGAACTCCACGTCCAAGGTGGAATATCTTACACGTCTAATTAAACTGAGGCCATGACCGAGTTGAGATGTATATCTCTAGAGCGCTGCTGGTTCAGAATACAATTATACAAGAATATGAAGAGGCAATTTCACATGCATATTCAACGCTCTAAATGTAAGTAAAATGTCCCATATTTTGTAAGATATAAGTAAAAACAAAGACCATGCACACATATGCCGCTTCACGTAGCACTGCACATAAAGTTGAGGTGTGTCATTTTTGCACACTAACGCCACCAAATGAAACTGCAAAAATAAACATTGTTTTCAAACAACTTTCCAAAATGCCCAACAGATAGTCCTGCCCGAGTCAATGTTGTTGTGTTGGGCTGGACGGCTAGAAGCAGCTAGAAATCACTTTTTATGAGTGAAATCTCTATAAAATTATCCTGAAAATAAAGTGATCTTAAATGACGGGAAAATTACGGGAAGTCCTTGTTCAAACGACTTGGGAACACAGAAGCTTCACTGCTAACAGTTCACGCAACTTTAAATATAAGTTGTGACACCCAGAATGTGCTTCTCATCAGATTTCTAAAACTCTGGGATGTGTTAGTGGCTCTTGTGCATCTTTAAAGTGTCTGAGAACAGAGAGATGTCAAGTTTGACCTGGGATGAACGTGTCCCAGTGGAGAATTTACCTGCTGATGCAGAGAGAATGTGCTAATGTGCTATGCAGCGAGACAGCTGCGTTTGCAAGCAGCATAGCGAGTTGGTTTAATCTGTGTTTACTCAAGTGTGTCGCCTCAGGTATGAATTTAGGCATAAAACGGTGTAAACACTGCAGAAATAGACCTGATGTTGAGTAAAAGATGACAGAATTTTAATTTTTGGGTGAGCTATGGCTTTATGAGTCACAGTGTCACATCTCTTAACATAATAACGCTCACATTTATTGCGCTTTGTTTCTCACTGTATGTTTATGTTGATTTGTCACTTCTGAGATAACTGCATAACAGAAATCAAACTGTCGAAGCATCTGCCTTCCATAGATAAACAAACACAAATATTGTTATTAGCTGTGTTTGTCTTGAGAGCATTTGAAGGAAACATGAGAAATGAAACCGTAGCAAAAGTCATTTTATTTGAGGGAGCAGCGGGGTGTCGCCCACTCCCACGCAGTGATTTGTAACCTCAGCGAAGAACATCCATTGTGACTGTCAGACCAACTTTAATACAGCATTACTTTACAATATTGGAAAACACACACACACACAAATGTCAGAGTCGCTGATGTGGTTCTAGCATTAAATAAACAGCCCATCGGCCCAACTGAGCTTGGATGTACAATCTTGCTATTTCAAAATCTGTCTTTTTCTTTGCACATCTGGAAAAGATCAAACAAGATGCAAGACAAATACACTATGGCAGGGCAGGACAGAGAAATCAGCACGGGATATTACGTAGCAACTGGCCCAAAATGTGGGGTGGGGTGGGGTTGGGTTCGCTGTCCTTTTCTGCATATCACGGTGCAGTTTTGTGGTCCATTCTGCATAACCGAGGCGGCTCATTTGAGCTTATTGCTCGGTTCTCCCGATGGCCAGTCCGCCCCTGATTGGCCCAAAAGTGCGTCAGACCACTATGTCAGATCGTCCGGTATGTCAGATTACCAGTCCAGCCTTGCACTATGGCCACGTACACACTGCAAAATTTGAGGAAAATTCGTGACAACCCCATTTTTTTCGTTAGAAATGAACAAAATGCCACTATTGACCAGTATATTGTTCTTGCATTACCTAGAGTCACTATGGTACGCCTTCAATGATGATCTTACATTCAGAACTGGCGAGTTCGATTTGGGGGGAAATGTGTGTGTTTACATAACATTCGTAAACATAGAAGGTAGGGCAGCGAATTGCTTTTTACAAGCTCAGATGACATATTTTCAGTGACATACGCCTTGAGGGACTTTTCTCAGTATCAGTTTGAGCCAGGGCTGGACTGGGGAGAGAAATCGGCCCGGGACTTTACATAGCAACTGGCCCAAAAGTTGTGGGGGGGTGTTCGCTGTCCTTTTCTGCATATCGTGGCGCCATTTTGTGGTCCGTTCTGCATAACGCCGCGGCTCATTTTAGCTTATCGCGGCCCACTCGGCCCGTTCCGCGTCCGACCCACCGGCCCACTCGGCTCTCCCGATGGCCAATCCGCCCCTGATCGACACCAAAGAGTGTCGGCCCATCAGGAAAATGCCCAGTATGCCAGCTTACCAGTCCAACCCTGGTTTGAGCATAAAAAACAAAAACACCATGAGTAACTTGCAATTTTATGTTTCAACCACAGATGTCGATAGAGAGTCAAGAACAGTGTAGCGCAGCTTTAAAAGTGTAAATATAAGCGATAATAGCCACACACTTTACAAGTTTCGCGCTTTCTTGAGCCGTAGCCGAATCTGCATCACCTGCCATGAAATCTCATTGATCCAAACTCCCGGCCGCTCCATACACATACACATACACATCAAATATCTTCTGGTACGCTTTGATTTCGTTCCATTGCGCAGAAGTTTCAAAATTAATTTATTCAATTTCCACATTAAAATATTAAATCTCATTTTCATGTCATACAATACTTCACCTCAAAATTAAAATTAAACAAGAATAAAATAATAAATTCTATTTTTCCTAAAGAAAACAAAGTTTTTTTTAAAAGTAGTATTAACATGTTTTGTACAGTTATATTGTGTCATTATTCTCATGACAATTAAGCGCATCTCCCTCCAAATCTCATCAACACAATGTTTTTAGACATTTATGACATTATTTCCCCCAAGTCTTGATTTTTATGACATTAATTACTATAATAAAATATTTCTGGGATTTTAATCAGCAAAATACAGCAGCACAACAAGCACCATCATGATTTTTGAAATACTTAATTGAACTAA
>JAVLUX010000048.1:23337500-23360000 GCA_032164185.1 Moxostoma hubbsi
TATTGTTTTTCTTCAAACAGCATCTTCATCAGTTTAATATCTGTCTCCAGCATCTGTTTTAAAGAGCCAATTAGCTGGAGTTTCTCTTGTTCTGTGACATGGCACTTTAATCCGCTCATTTAATTATTATCAGTTATGATATTTCCATGGCACATGGCATCACAGCGCACAATACATCAGAGAGCACTGTTGTTAAAGAGCCATCCCTCTACACTGCTATGGCAACCGAGGTGCTATGGCAACCACGTCCGGGCCCTAATTAGTCGCCTGGTGTCTGTTCGGAGCAGAGAAGCTTCAGTGGTCCACAGCAAACGGTGAATGAGGACTAGAGTGTGTGAAATAAAAGTGCGAGCCATTTTTACTGCTACTAATAAATGTTTATTAGCACTAGCTGTAGATTTGAGCTTTAGCACAGGCAGTAGAGCTTGACAGAATGAACTGGCGAACAAGTCAAAAACAGGACATGTTTTGGTAAGTAAGCTGGACCTCTAAGGCTACAGCCACACTTAAACATGTTCTAATGAAACGCATGGTTCGCCCCTTTCATCCACACTAAAGGTTTGCTGCAGGTTCACCACTACCGGTAAACATTTGCAGTGAATCACAAGCTCATTTGCATGGGAAAATAATGAGTGGCTGCTGATTGGATAACAAAAAAATACGTCATTCTGTGCGAGTACCCATCACTTTACCGAGAGCGACCTACTAGTTAAGTCCTGCCAAGAACAGGTGGTGCAACCGAATTAAGCACTGACTTACTTACAAACTACCTAGTAGTTACTTACTAAACCCTTTACGCCCCAACTTACGCACAGCTGGTGCAACCCTATCCTGAAAACTATACGGGACGTACGACTCGGACAAAGTTCCTTTAAGGCAAGTCAGATCATCCAGAGACCGTACTCGTAATTAGAGTCACAAGACGTAAACGTTATATGCATTCACAAGAGTTTAGTGTGATAAAATCGTTTATGTCGTCATGACAACAAAGCTGTAATATTTGATTTAACTTCAAAGAGATTAGCAAGTCGGTAATGTTATCGAACTAAAATCACGTAAACGAATATAATGTTTACGTCTTGTGGCTACATTGTAGAAACAGTCTGTGTTTAATTGCATTGCTGGTGTCGTACTTTAACCGCAACTATTGCCAATGTTGACAATGTAAAGTTATTGCAATCTGGTGCATACACATGTGAGATACGTGAATATAAGCCTGAAAACTGGACGGGATGTACGACTCGGACAAAGTCCCTTTAAGGCAAGTCCGATCATCCAGCGACCGTATACGTAAGCTATATCTAGTCATACAAATACACGTCCAATCTGCTGAAATGGCGAAAAACAGAAATGCACAAAACTGTTAGTCAATATTATATTTCATGGATTGCAACATTTAGCTTCTTTAGTGCAAATCGCACTTAAAACGTCTGGGGGACGACGTTTTACAGGTTGGTCCAGCTTATGTGCTTAACAGTTATCGCACAGTCAAACTTTATAAAATGGTGATTGGGTCTTTAAACTGAAAGGCGTGACTTACAGTCCAACAGTCGCCATATTGTGCGCCATTCGCTCCCAAAAGAACGATGTGGGGACGTGGGAGCTTTATTTTTACCGCTAAGAAAAAACATCCGTTTTCTAGTTTCATTCTTGGGATGAATTCATGAAAATCTTCTTAAGAAAAAAAAAAAGGACGTTCGTAAAATACCTGATAGGGAGTAAAAAATAGGATTGTTTTGTAAATCTGGCCCGTGATTTGTACTGTGATTAGCCAACAGTACAGGCTTCATTTTCTCTATGTTTGTCCCTCACAGGGCTGGACTGGGATTTCATATGGCAAATGGCCCAAAACTTGTTGAGGGGGGCAACAGTTGTTGAATGGGTGTTCGGTATGCCAGATTACCAGTCCAGCCCTGATCCTGCATCAGTTTATTCTCCTCCGATCCAAAACACAGTCTCTTCTTAAAAACTCCAGCTGACTATGACAGCAAACCTTACACATCACAGTTGTTTGTTGAAGTGGGTGATTAAAATAACCTTTTACTCAAGTATTTTGTGCCAAAAGCTTTTCGGCAGAAAAGAAAGCACATCTCAAGGCTGTAGGGTGAGTCAAGCGATTGAGTAACACCTTTTGTGTGCTTTCTTCACAGTGCTCATGTGTACACAACTACATTTCTAAAGGAAAATGAACAGAAATGAATGTTCACTGAACTCATGCCTACAGAACTACACCAGTTTTAGGATTTTTTAGACAATAAAATTTGATTATGGAGTTTGATTAAAGGTTTAGAATTATTATGATATCTGACAATTTGCTAAAGTCTTATGTATCATTCAGTTGTCCTTCTCCAGTAGATCATGTTTTAACTATAAAACAAGACAAAATTACTGATTAAGAAAATGTTCTCCATTTGGGATTTCGATTCTGACAGTTTGTCATTCAGGTGGTGTTCTCTGCCTTTCTCTCCTCTTCCTCGCTCCCTGGAGCTACGAGAACTTCCTGGCACACGTCGCCTTCCTTATTTCAACCCCAACTTCCCGTCTCTGAAGCCCAGCGAGTGCGTCTGATCTCTCTAAAGCGTTTATAATTGATTCTTTATGGGATAAGCTGCTCAAGATCATTTCATATTCCCATAAACCACTTCGTTTATTGAAAAAATGTGCGTTTTGAGGGGCAGCAGTCGGTGAAGTCATTATTCATGGGATTAAATGGATTCTTCAGATCTTCATAGCCGTTAGCTGGTCCGTCAAACGCTCTCAGTGACACAAACACAGACTTACAATCTGTTCTCGGCGTAATTAAAAATGTCAAGAGTTGTAAATTTTGTGATATATATATATATAGGGCCCAGACAGTGTTGCAATGTTCTCTGAAAGGAGGAGTTTAGAATGAATCCTTTAGAATGGACCAATCAGAGCAGAGTATGCTCTCTGAAAGGAGGAGTTTAGAATGAATCCTTTAGAACGGACCAATCAGAGCAGAGTATGCTCTCTGAAAGGAGGAGTTTAGAAAGAATGCTTTAGAATGGACCAATCAGAGCAGAGTATGCTCTCTGAAAGGAGGAGTTTAGAAAGAATGCTTTAGAACGGACCAATCAGAGCAGAGTACGGTCTCTGAAAGGAGGAGTTTAGAATGAATGCTTTAGAACGGACCAATCAGAGCAGAGTAGCTCCCTGAAAGGAGGAGTTTAAAATCAATGCTTTCGAACGGATCATTGAACGAGTTGAAAAAGGTAATGCCGCAATTTAAATTATGAGCAAATTAAAGTGTTTTTTGAGCTTGGATGCATGTAAATCTATTGTATGAAACCTTTAAAACACAATTAGGCACGTTTAAAACCATAATAAGTGCTCTTTACTGTCGTTAATCAATTAACAGAGGAAGCCGTAAAAAATGTTCAAGCTAAAATAAAAGTGAAATATACTAATAAACTGAAACTAGAAAAACACTCTGTTTGGGTGCTTTGTTCTACATTGTTCTAGTGTGGATCTAGGGAGGCTAAAACGCTGTTTTCAAAGGCAAAAATAGTCTCAAAATTCTAGACAGCTTGAAAAATAAAAAAATAGGATCCAAATTAAAATTCAATAAACCAGCTTATCATTCCGCTTTTGGCATAATCAAAAATGTCAGTGAGTTGTAAAGCATGCAGGGTGTATGAAGGAGGGATTTGGCAATGTTTAAAAGATGAGTGTAGATCTAGTTTATCTCCACCTCACTGGGGGAAACATCTCAGAGAAATATAAGTGGATTCATGAGAACACTCTGGACCATATGGATCATCTCAA
Organism: Moxostoma hubbsi; assembly: GCA_032164185.1. NCBI lineage: Eukaryota > Metazoa > Chordata > Actinopteri > Cypriniformes > Catostomidae > Moxostoma > Moxostoma hubbsi. The sequence continues at coordinate 23,341,287 of JAVLUX010000048.1, forward strand.
AGCCCCGTACAGGTGACATCTGGCGAGAGACTTCACTGGCAGAGGTATGTGTTATTATGTCTGTTGATGCGGCAGAAATAATCTTGCATATGGCGGCAGAAGACGCTTACATGTATACAATATTTGAAAATAGGTTGTGCAAAGAACCATTATTAAGTGTGAATTGCACGTAAAATCTAAAGGTCAGATCATATTTCTGCCATAATCAAAAGAAATTATATTTTGCCAAAATGAAACTTTTTTTATTATTAATTTTCCCATCTGATGTTCCCTGTCCTTTTCTGCATATCGCGGCACCGTTTTGTGGTCCGTTCTGCATAACGCGGCGGCTCATTTTAGCTTATCGCGGTGCATTCGGTTCGTTTCACAGCCGACCCACCGGCCCGCTCGGTTCTCCCGATGGCCAGTCCGCCCCTGAACGGCCCCAAAGTGCGTCGGCCTACCGGGAAGATGCCCAGTATACCAGATTACCAGTCCAGACCTGATTGTGAGTCGAAAACGAATTTTACATAATATAATTTATGAAACACAATCATTGTGTCCAGTTTATTATTGCATATTTAAATGATGGTAATAATGAGAATGAGATTTGTACAGTAGACAATTGGGGAAGGAGAGTTTAATTGTGCTTAAATCTCATTAAAATAATCTCACAATGTAAAAAACTGGCTACATTTACTTTATGCAAAACATCATTTCTTTCCTTGAATTTTGTGGTGAAATATGACATGAACACGTTCTGTACAGTTACAGACATTCACACTTTAAACGTGATCTTTCACACTTTCTCTTTTCGATTGGAGATTATATGACCATCAGTTAACCTTTAATTATTGTCTTTGCCCCTGAACTCTTCATTTAACAATTTAAGTGATAAACTGAATTTAATTAAGCAATAATGCTAATAATGAGACGCAAATATCACACATCACATTCTATTGATTTCCAATGTTTCTTATATTGAACCTGCTTCCCTCTTTACACAAAGAATCCATATCACACTGACAACATGAAAAATCACAAGATCTCATTAACATCTCAAACGTTTCTCTTCTGTGCCATTCAGAGATCTAAATATGAACTCCAACATATCTCATCAGACTCTCTCAAGAGCTATTCTTTACACATTAACTCTATACTCAACCTGTATGACAACAACTGACTCAACTGTGTCTATTGTGTGTCTTCTTTATGTGAAAAGAATGAATAAATCTGCTTTTGTGTTCCACGGAATAAAGAAAGTGAGGACAGAAACTCAGTTTTTCACAATAATAATAATAACTAGAATGTACATTTCCTAAAGAAAATGTGAGTGGTGCTTGCCGTGGCAAAACTCGTCAAATAGCATTTTCTAACTTGTTTCTAAGCACTAAAATAAAGGCCATAGAATGTTGCTAGTATGTGTTTTTCATGATGGTAGCACGTTTTTAGAATGTTTTAGCACTTCACTAGGCGATGCTAGCATGTGTTAACATGATACTAGCACGTTTTTAACATGTTTTAGCACTTTGTTTGGCGATGTTAGCACGTTTTTAGCATGTTTTAGCAATTCCCTAGGCAATGCTAACATGTGTTAGCATAATACTAGCATGTTTTAACACTTCGCTCGGCGATGCCAGCATGTGTTATCATGATGCTAGCATGTTTTTAGCAAGTTTTAGCACTTCACTAGGCGATGCCACTATGTGTTAGAAGAATGCTAGCACGTTTTTAGCATGTTTTAACACTTCGGTAGGCGATGCTATTATGTGTTAGCATGATGCTAGCACGTTTTTAACATGTTTTAGCACTTCGTTAGGCGATGCTCGCATGTTGCTAGCATGTTTTTAGCATGTTTTAGCACTTTGCTAGGCGATACTTACATGTGTTAGCATGATGCTAGCACGTTTTTAGCATGTTTTATTACTTCGCTATGCGATACTAGTATGTTTTAGCATGTTGCTAGCATGTTTTAGCACTTCGCTAGGCAATGCCAGCATATGTTAGCATGTTTTACCACTTTGCTAGGCAATGCTAACATGTGTTAGCATGATGCTAGCACGTTTTTAACATGTTTTAGCAATTCCCTAGGCAATGCTAGCATGCATTAGCATAATGCTAGCACGTTTTAACATGTTTTAACACTTCACTACGCGATGCCAGCATGTTTTACCATGATGTTAGCATGTTTTTAGCATGTTTTAGCACTTCGCTAGGCGATGCCAGCATGTATTAGCATGATGCTAGCACGTTTTTAGCATGTTTTAGCACTTTGCTAGGCAATGCCAACATTTGTTAGCATGATGCTAGCACATTTTAGCATGTTTTAGTACTTCGCTATGCGATACTAGTATTTGTTAGCATGTTGCTAGCACGTTTTTAACATGTTTTAGCAATTCCCTAGGCAATGCTAGCATGCATTAGCATAATGCTAGCACGTTTTAACATGTTTTAACACTTCACTACGCGATGCCAGCATGTTTTACCATGATGTTAGCATGTTTTTAGCATGTTTTAGCACTTCGCTAGGCGATGCCAGCATGTATTAGCATGATGCTAGCACGTTTTTAGCATGTTTTAACACTTCGCTATGCGATACTAGTATTTGTTAGCATGTTGCTAGCACGTTTTTAGCATGTTTTAGCACTTCGCTAGGCGATGCCAACATGTGTTAGCATTATGCTAACGCATTTATAGCATGTTTTAGCACTTCGCTAGGCGATGCCAGCATGTGTTAGCATGATGCTAGCTTTTTTTTAGCATGTTTTATGTTGTGGCTATGAAGATTTTTATTGGCTGCTTGATAAAAGAAATCCTCTGAGGGAGAGAGAGAGGGAGAGACGCAGGGCTGACAGGCCCTTTTTTGTCTGTGTGTGTGAAAATGTCAGTTGGGATTTAAATTTCTGAACATTCCGCAATGTAAAGTCAATGGGACTTTTTTGGCCGCTTTTTCGTCCGCTGTTCGAACATCGTACACCCGATCGCTTAGAAAAGATATAGCACACCTCTCCTCAATGAGCCGCACGATTTGATGCCTCACTCAGGGGTCTGTGAAAAAAGCTGCGGGAGGAGTAGCGCGCCAAACTTTGTGTGGAATAATTTATGCAAGAGAACAATAGTGATGCTTTGCCTTTGGCAAGCACCACTAATAATCATATAAAGAAGCTAATTGGCTAAAGGCATAAAGACATAAGCTGCTTAAACGCACAGTTAACTTAGTGCATGTAAACTTCTGACCAACTGGAATTGTGATTATAGTCAATTAAAAGTGAAACAATCGGTCTGTAAACCACTGTTGGATTAATTACTCGTGTCATGCACAAAGTAGATGTCCTAAACGACTCGCCAAAGCTATAGTTTGCTAATATGAAATCTGTGGAGTGGTTAAAAAATGAGTTTTAATGACTTTAACCTAAATGTATGTAAACGTCTGACTTCAACTGTAACTAATGATCCAAGAGCAATGAATAAGCAATCTCTGAGCAACAACATCTCTCATATCGAGACATCAGAGACCAGACTTCCAGTATCTCCATCACTCTCCTGTCCGCTCATGGGATGCCCATATGTAAAACTTCAGACCCCTTGAGCCCAAAACGAGCAGCTCATCATTAGACCTGCATTCATTATTCACACGCCGGGTATTAATCACTACAGTAATGGAGAATTGATTGATGTGGTCTGCAAGAGTTTGAGGGAATCATAAAGTGCGTTGAGGTCTCGATGAGCTCTGAATGAGAATGAGCTTCACCGGAGGGATTCAGAGAGACAAAGCTCCACAAGAGAACTTGAACAGCTGATATGAACTTCAGCTAACTTTGGGGTTCTGATTTTAAAGAGGGGGTTCACAATCTAAACTTCAGAGTTTGGTTAATTCGCTCCATACCCAAGTTAAAGGGTTTGTCGAAATCACTAACCCTAGTAATAGTGAAACTTACCTTAGCAAACACCTCAAATAAAACCTCTCACAACTGTCGCTACACAATCATTTCACCTGCAAAACATTCTAGTCTTGAATCACAAATCATATAGTGGCAGTAAGATAATGTTTGAAACATGCCAGACAGCATGTGTGAAGCTAAAGCCATCAGCGGGTGTCTGGACGAGCAGATTTCATCGATTCATGTCTGTTATCAATGTTTTAGACCCCTGCGGAGATTGACAGTGAGGAATGGATTGGCTCGCTCGATAACAACAATCTCGGCCGTTGTGTAAGATTGGACGTGGCTTCAGACTGTAATGGGAGGGCTCAACCAATTGTAAGTTGAATTAATGAACCTTCGTTAACTCCATAATTGGATCAGTACAACTGATTGAAAATTATTACAGTATGTTATTCTAAGGAGTATGTGGCACGGCGGAGGCGGGGCCGGGTCATGACTCGACACACCCGGTCCCGTATCAGGCTAATCAAGCCACCGAGAGGGATAAGGGCTGATCGCAGAGGGCGGTGCGTCATCCTGTATGTTTGTCTTTTGAGTTTTTCATTAAAACTATTATTTGTATGTCAAGCCGGTTTCACGCCTCTTCCTTGCCCGTGAGCGTGAGCTGTTTTACAGAGTCATTCACAGGATGCATAACTGCGTTATTGCAGGTGTCATTTAATAGATGAACATTTCATACTGTAAGTGATGAAATCAAACCATTTGTTTAGCTAGTGTAGTGAACATACAGTGTATCTAATGTATGGTTGTTATTATAATCAGGGCTGGACAAGGAAGACAAATCTGGATTTTTTTACATGCAACTGGCTCAAAAGTTGTTGAGTGTCGCTGTCCTTTTCTGCATATCGCGGTAGCTCATTTTAGCTTATCGCGGCCCATTCGGCCCGTTTCGCCGCCAAACCACCCGCTCGATTCTCCCGATGGCCAGTCCACCCCTGATCGGCCCCAAAGTGCGTCGGCCCACCAGGAATATATCTGGTATGCCAGATTACCAATCCCAGCCCTGATAGTATTGATGTAAACACTAACACAATGCCAAAAGACTAAGAGCAGATTTCAAAGAATTACTCAAAGCTTACAAAAGTAAAGCTGTGCATTTATATCTGTCTATAAAATAATTAATTACAGGCCTAAATGTTCAATTGTACTGAGTTTTATGAGCTTCAGTGGGTTTCAACACGTCTCTGAGCTGTTTGCCAATAAATTCATTCATTATAATGGCAGATAATTGAGAAAATGATCACAAAGACATCTAATGTCTATCCTCGCTGGCCCAAATCTTTACTGTCTCTGAAACAGAGAAACGATAACAGTCTGTGTCCAAATTCTCAACCTTTCAGAGTATGTCCTAAGAGCTACTGAAGAGCGTACATCTTGTCTGTTAATAAAGTATGTTCTGTAAGTGTGCAGGTAAGTAGTTTAACTGCATTCCCACACATAATACATCTGGGAATGTGTCCTCTGACCTGTATGTTCTTTGGCATATGAGCTAAACTAGCATCAACCTGCAAATATACTATACATAGGCCTATATATATGGTTGGGTGGGCGCTATCCCCTCAGGATTATGCGCTGGATTCTGAATTCAGAGAGGATGATTATGAAAGTATATTGTATACATCAGTGTGGCTCTGAAAACACAAAGTCTATGCAGAGGTGTTATGCATAAAAATGTAAATTTAGGCCAGTCTCAAATGCTGTTTATTGGGAGGTGAAAGTAATCGGCTTTGCCTTAAACTCGTGCTTCAGTTCCACAGCAGCCAAGCTGTCGGAAAACTTCCTTGAACTACAAAAGAAGATCCAATGTGGGAAGAACTAGGACTGGGTGAGAAACATAAATAATGGCAATATTCACAATGTTGCACAATTTACATCAGTGTAACGAAAGAGGCTGATACCCCTTCAGCCGACCACCAGAGGGAGCCCTCTCACGAATACTGACACTAACCGTTTCTTCTGTGGTGACTTCCTGTTTGTACCATATATAAAAGACATGCTTATCCATTGTCTTATTGTATTGCGAAGTATTGCCTGTTTCACTGCCTTACCAAGCGTTTATGCCATTGTTTACTCATTGCTTTCTTGTTATGACCATTGTGTCTTTCTTTTTGGATTACCGTTTTGCTCTGTTTGCCTTGTTGGGCTGCTTACTTGTGTATCGACTACTTTGCCTTCAACTACGTCTCTGCCTAACGTCTTTGATTTGTTTGCTCTGTTTAATAAATGAAATTCGACATATGATATACAGTATGTGTCTTTAGGATAATATACCATACATAAAAATGTAATTGAAATCATCAGAATATTCACAATGTTTCATATTATATAGTCAAATAGTCAGAATACAACGTCAAAATCATCGCAAATATAGTGTGGATTTCTGATATATTACCCAGCCCAAGTCAGGACAGCTTCATTTTCTTTCTCCAATAACAAAACAATTGAGTTCTATCACATCAAAGTGTTGAGAGAGAGAGAGAGAGAGAGAGAGAGAGAGAGAGAGATCAAATGTCTAAAGACAAGACTGGCCGGTTTGATCTAAGGGGAGCACCTACACAAGGAAAGTGCTGAGCAACACTGAATTGTTCGTCGGTCTCATCATGTATTCATGACACCCACATTCATCAGTCAGAATACAACATCTAAAGCACCATAAGACAATGGCAGAAAGAAGTGTAGGCTTTGAAGGACTCTCAAACCGTCAATCTGAATTAAACCTTTGTCCATGTACTTGCAAGAGACACAGGGAACAAAAGCAGGGCTTGATTTTTACACTTCCCGAAGAAAACATTGAACTTGTAGAATTTCAGAATAGCAGAAGAACAGCATAGAGCATCAGGGCTTTAAAAAGCATTCTTTCCTCTGAAATACAACCACAGTGTTTCCCAAAGGGAACAAAACAGCACATTTACTGTAACACCACCTACACGCAACTGATATTGGGCTGAATATCAAACCGAGAATGTGTAAGCCATAATGCTGTGAGCAGATACGCCCACTCACACATTCACACATTCGTCTTCCAACTAGTACACTAGAAATGAAGAATACTAGCAGACAGCCACAAATGTGAGCCCTTCTAAATCATTACAATCCTTGAGGGAGGAATTAAAAAAATATGTAAATTTATAGCCCAGTCTCACTATAAAAATATTGCTCCAATGATGCTTTCCCTGACGGCCCGTTTCTCCCAAATGTCTCTCAGTGTCCATTTATAAGCCTATTTCGGAGGATTCTGTAAAATCTTGCTTATCCCTACTAAAAGACCAGCTTAACAATCAATGCAATTTCCATGCTGGTAAAGGCCAGTTATGGTCTGGTTGGTGCTAGTTTGGTAGGTTGGTGACCAGCAATGCTGGTCTCTTCAGATGTTATCGCCTGTTTAAAGCACACAATATACGAAAGTAAAACGAACAACAAAATCGTCAGAGATTTTCAATACTAGTATTATATAAACTTGGCACAGTTGTGTTCAACACGCATGTTGCATGACACGCACGACTGACACTAGAGGCTGTAGCCTTTAGCCTCCTTGTTAGCGCACCCGCCTCCCATGCTGGAGACGCCGGTTCAAGTCCCGTTCGGAGCGGGGCGACCAGGGCCGGTTACGCTTGCATGATACAAATCGTAATAACAGGAGGATAAATGGGCATCTGGTAAGGATGCCCCATGGGCGCCTCCCTAGGGAGGTGTTTCAGGCACGTCCAGCTGGGAGGAGGCCTTGGGGAAGACCCAGGACTAGGTGGAGAGATTACATCCCCACACTGGCCTGGGAACGCCTCGGGGTCGCCCAGTCAGAGCTGGTTAATGTGGCTCGGGATAGGGAAGTTTGGGGCCCCCTGCTGGAGCTGCTGCCCCCGCGACCCGACTTCGGATAAGCGGTTGAAGATGGATGGATGGATGGACAGGAGGATCAATTGTCAGTAACATAAATGTAATGCATTCAAAATCGACATTTTCTCGATAAGAATACAACCAAATCACAGAAGAACAAAAGCATAACCATCAAAATACATTCTGCAGACAAACAAGCCTTTACAAAATGGTCCAAAATAAAGTTTGAAGATAAACAAGTCTTTACGGAATAATCTGAAATATAGTTTAAAGATAACTGAGGTTTCACAGGATCATCCGTAATAATGTCAGAAGGTAACAAGGCTTTATAAAATCCTCTGAAATGAAATCTGAAGATAAGCAGGTCTTTATGGAGGTTAAAACTGCCACTGAGAGACATTTGATGGTGCATGGGAAAACGTTGCTAGTGTGAACGTTTCCTTGGGAGAATGTGTAGAAATGTCTAGATTATGTTGATCTGTAAAGGGGTGAACAGCATTAGAAATATTCAATCAAACTGCACAATTGCTCAGGCAAAATTAATATAGATACAGCCTGGTGAACAAATTCTTGAATGTCTTCTGTCCACCTAGAGCAGAGCTGCACAAACCAGGACCCGAGGGCCAATGTTGGCCCGTGACGACCTTTGATTTGGCCAGCTGTATATGACAAAGCAAGTAAATCCGCTCTGTCTCTCACTTTCTCATGCAGCTGTCAGCAGCACCTTGATCACTTGTTGAATTTAGTGAAAGCGAGTGCAGTGCGGAAACTGTTTGTCCCATAGTTACTGAAATTAAGATGTTACAGATTTATAAGCCTTTCTAAATGTGTTAATTCGACATGGAAATGGAGTTTGTAGAGCGGAGGAGGGCAGGGCCGGGCTGGAATGATGCACGCCTGGTCCCCAATCGGCCTGATGGGAGCATGCGTGGGATAAAGATGGCCAGTGATGACAGTTTGAGAAAGAGAGAGCAGCTGCCCTGTATGTGTTTCTGTGTGTCTTTTTATTTCATTTAATATTAATTTTATTGTTAAGCCAATTCTCGCCTACTCCATGCCCAACTAAACCCCCTTACACTGGTGCCGAAACCAGGGAAGGAGGAGGGATGCCCGTCGCAGAGTCCTTGACACTGCCGTCCACCCAGGGGAGTGCCGCTGCCATCTGCGAGGGTGACGGAATAGCCCGACCACCCGGACGCATGGAACGGCTGCTGACTGGACTCCCCGACCGCCTGGAGTGGTAGGGCCGCTATCAGGGGCGGAGGAGTGTCCCCACGTGCCCCGCGGACTGCGGCCATTCCCTACGGTCGGGCTACTCCGTCACCTGGTGGATGGCAGCTTCATGCCATTTTATTATTTGTGTAAATTAAAGTATTTCACATAAAAACATAACAGCATCACAATGACCTTTATAAAGGTAAAAAATGCCCCTCCTATGAGGCGTGTAAGGGGGGAACTCCCCCATTTCCAAAACTGAATTTTAGGCCCTGAGTTTGTTATAATGCAAAGTTTACTTTTGGCCCACGGCCCTTAATCAAGTTGGATTTTAGGCCCTTTATGGGAAAAAGTTTGGGCACCTCTGACCTAGAGTGTTAAGTAAGGATTATTTTCATGGTAAGTCATTCTCTCAAACTTTCAGCAGTCGTTCTGCAGGGAATTCTCTGCTCGGAAAGTTCAAACTCTTTATCACAGGAGCACTGGAGCAAGGAGCTGGAACAAAAGGGATGGATTTACGCTTATAATAAACAACAAACGCTTTCACAGCAAACTCAGGTCAGTTTTTAGGTCGCTGTGTTCTCTTGCTAATACAATGATCACTAAATGGCTCTCTTGGTGTTGTGTGACTTTTTTTAAATTAGCGAGTAATTAAAGCACAGCAAGGATTTTATCCACAAAAGTACAAGTATTACTAAGAGACACATGAAACAAAGCACCACTGATTTTTGCCAGATGCTAAATAAAGTCACTCTTGGAGTATAAATATAAATACATGTGTATAGAGTATAATAACAATACAATACAGAAAGAGAAAGGGATGGATGGATGGATGGATGGATGGATGGATGGATGGATGGATGGATGGATGGATGGATGAACGGTCACATGAAAGCAGTTTTTGTGAGTTAAAATGTTATGCCTGTATTTTATCAATATGAAATTCTGTTTGTTGATTGGTTGGCCTCTTTGAGCATAAAAGTCAAGCTAAGTCATTCGATAACTTTCGATTTCGCCACTGTGTACAAACTATTACAAGTTGCACAAGACTACATTGGTTTGTCCAGATTTTGTCGTTTCATCATGTTCAAGATGGATCATGACCTGAGTGTCACAAAGAACGTTACTACAATGCCATCGAAGAGCATTTCTGAGTTTGTAAAATTCCGTAAGAGAATCTTTTAAAGTTCTAAAGTTGTTTAGAGAGCCTTTTCCATCCAATTTGGAATGCCCAATTCCCAATGCGCTTTTAAGTCCTTGTGGTCACGTAGTGACGTCTGAGACCATCAACTCATGCATCTTATCATGTGGCTTGTTGAGCATGTTGCCACGGAGACATAGCGTGTGTGGAGGCTTCATGCCATCCGCCGCGGCATCCATGCACAACTCACCACGAACGAACCTCATTATAGCGACCACGAGGAGGTTACACCATGTGACTCTACCCTCCCTAGCAACTGGGCCAATTTGGTTGCTTAGGAGACCTGACTGGAGTCACTCAACACATCCAGTGTTGGTAGCCAAAGTCTTTCCCACTGAGTTGTTGATGGATGATACCTCGAACCAATCACATCACATCAAGAACTTCCAAGAAATGTCCAGACCATTTAGATCACAAGCACTTTATAAAGTTAATGTTTCTTAATATAAAAAGGGTTCTTTGACATACAATTTGCTAGGGAAATAAAACAATTACAAGTCATTATTTTAAAGAAAATATGATCAGGAATTCAAACTCTTTGCATTACTCATACACATTACATAAAAAACAACGAGTCAGAGCAATCATTTTGCATAAAAACGATTTCTATTAACATTAATAAACCAGTTAAACACATATTCAGGCATTTGATCAAATGTAATTTGGCTAATACGTAGATTATTATGTGACAAACGGCAAGAATGAGCTTTTGTTTAAAAACAAAAGCGTAAATGCAGAAAGAATGACTAATGCAGAACAATCACACAAAACTACAGATAGAAATCCATCTAAAAGATGTTCTACTGGCTCTGGCATGTCAAACATGTGACACATTTGGCTCAGAATGTAATCTCATATAAATCATCCACAGAATTTCATCTCTCATCAGCGTTACACTAATTAATCACCTCTGATCAATAATCAATCGCTTCTATAGCCCTTTAAAGCAATGTATTCAGACAGAACACATTAAAAGCATTTGCATCGGGCATTGCCGTCTGATATTGAGACCACAGCAATGATAATAGATCATTAAACTGGCCTTTCATCAAATTCACTCAAAACAGAGGCATAAACATTTGGTATTCAACCTATAAAAGCATAATTATAGTGTGCATATAAATACCTTTCTCTCTTTGGATATTATCACTCTGATTCAGAGAAGAGAGCTGACGAAGAGATGATGAACAGATCCATTCCAGGATCCTCATGGGAATTAGGGAATTTTTTAAGTGAAATCTCTTCCCGGTATTATCTGGAGATTAGATCAATACGGCCCGCGGGTAAAAAATTATCTGCTGCTAACTCTAGCAGCGTCTCACCGGCGACAAACAAACACCTCAATTCTAAAGCAATTGTACAACCTTGTCTGTCTTTCTGTCTATCTGTCTGTCTGTCTATCTGTCTGTCTCTCTATCTGTCTGTCTGTCTATCTGTCTGTCTCTCTATCTGTCTGTCTGTCTATCTGTCTGTCTGTCTGTCTGTCTCTCTCTCTCTCTGTCTGTCTGTCTGTCTATCTATCTATCTATCTGTCTCTCTGTCTGTCGCTCTCTATTTATCTATCTGTCTGTATGTCTATCTGTCTGTCTGTCTCTATATCTGTCTGTCTATATATCTATTTATCTATCTGTCTGTCTGTCTGTCACTCATTTTCTGTCTGTCTGTCTCTATCTGACTGTCTGTCTATCAATCATTGTATGTCTGTCTGTCTGTCTGTCTCTCTATCTGTTTGTCTGTCTGTCTGTCTGTCTATCTATCTATCTATCCATCTATCTATCTGTCTGTCTATCTATCTGTCTGTCTCTCTGTCTGTCTGTCTATCTATCTATCTGTCTATCTCTCTATCTATTTATCTATCTGTCTGTCTGTCTGTCTGTCTATCTATTTATCTAATCTGTCTGTCTATCTCTCTATCTATTTATCTATCTGTCTGTCTGTCTGTCACTCATTTTCTGTCTGTCTGTCTCTATCTGACTGTCTGTCTATCAATCATTGTATGTCTGTCTGTCTGTCTGTCTCTCTATCTGTTTGTCTGTCTGTCTGTCTGTCTATCTATCTATCTATCCATCTATCTATCTGTCTATCTCTCTATCTATTTATCTATCTATCTGTCTGTCTGTCTGTCTATCAATCATTGTCTGTCTTTCTGTCTGTCTCTCTATCTGTCTGTTTTTCTATCTATCTATCTATCTATCTATCTATCTATCTGTCTGTCTGTCTGTCTGTCTGTCTGTCTGTCTGTCTGTTCTTCTGTCTGTCTCTTTATCTGTCTGTCTATCAATCATTGTCTTTCTGTCTGTCTCTGTGTGTGTCTGTCTGTCTGTCTCTGTCTGTCTGTCTGTCTGTGTCTATCTTCCTGTCTATTTTTATACCTACCTGTCTGTCTGTCTACCTACATGTCTGTCTGTCTACCTGTCTGTCTGCTTGTCTATATACCTGTCTTTTTATTTGTCTGTCTGTCCATCAACCTGTCTGTCTGCATACCTACCTACCTGTCTGCTTGTTTTTCTGTTTGCATATCTACCCGTCTGTCTGTCTACCTATCTAAAATCTGTCGTTCTCTCTGTATATCTCTCTACCTATCTGTCTGTCTGTGTCTGTCTTCCTGTATGTCTGTCTATTTTTATATCTACCTGTCTGTCTGCCTACCTGTCTTTTTATATGTCTGTCTATCCGTCCATCTACGTGTCTGTCTGTCTCTCTGTCTGTCTTTAGTGGAAATTGCAATAGATGGTATATTTTCACATGTTCAATTGATTATGAATTGTTATTTGGGATGAAATATTTCTGACAATAAGCACAACATCATATCATTCATATTCTCAATGCGTTGTTTCCGACCGCACCTGCACTGATGTCTCACAAATATTTTCCCAAAACTCCAGCCTCTACCAAACAATCAGATTCCACACGGCATTAAAGACGCCTCCGCAGCTGAAACGAAGAGCTCATTAGCGTTTGCTCACCACACTGAAGTCTTCCGCGCTGCATTCAGTTCCTCTGTAGTAGCACGACAGCAGCATTTCTTTAATGTCGTGACCCGATCGGTCGTAGAACTCGCGCATGTTGAAGGGGCGGGGCTTGAAGTTGGAGAAGTCCGCCTTATCCTTCAGCGTCATCAGAACGCTCTCTTCCACCAGGTGTGTGTCCCGGATTTCATACCTGACATGATCACACATACATACAATAAAAATGACATAAAATAATTATAACATAATAGAATGTAATAATAGATGGTACTGAGGCAGATGTAAACATGGTACAGTAATGATGTAAAAGGTATAACCATGGAACTGTATGGTAACCTGTTTATTGAAGGCAATGTTCATTGGCTAGCTGTAATATACATCATTCATTATATGTGTGACATTTAATCATGTACTATCACTGTAATATTCTGCAGGCTGTAAAACCACACCGATGAGAAGGACTTTGCTGAACATGTTTGAGAGAGCATTAAAAGACTGTCAGTAGACCGTCCATGAAGTTATTTGAAACACTTCAGCCATGATGCTACGCAATTAACCCCGCAATTAATCGGCAATTACGAGAGCTTGTCAAGTCATATCTCTGTAACGGCATGACTACGACGCCACAGCAGGGTTGTGAGTAGCCTTGTAAATATGCCATAAATATGCCACAGTATACAGTGGCTTAACCCTTACACTAGGGTACACTTCAGTTTTCCGAGACTGATGGAAGCTGTGTGGTGATTGTAGTCAAATGCCTTGTTCAGTTTCATAAAATGTCGCAAGTTTGACCATTGCCTGTTTGTCATGCGAGAATGCTAGTTTGCTAATGATGTTTTAATCAACATTGACAACATGGAGATGATGCACTACTACTAGGATGGGGTTACGGAAAGACGGTGCATGTCTAAAGCTGCGTTCACACTGTTAGCTAATTTGTTGCTTCTTGTCGCCAGTGGGTGGCGGTTAGGTCGCTAGTGGAGGGTATGGAGAGTCTAAACAGGACTGTTTCTTTACAATTAATATTATTATTAAAATATTAGGATCACGTGAGATCTACCATCTTCTCTCGTATTGGCTGTCGCTCCCGAAAGTCGCACTTTCCAACAGTCGCCAACGGTCGCCGTTGCTCGTGTTGACGGAAGTCGCCAGCTCTCATTGAAAATGAATGAGATGAGGTTGTTTTGTCGCTGCGTGACGCTGGCAGTGTGAACGCAGCTTAATTTGTTTTCTTTTGTAAGTAGTAATGAGGAGTATTCTCGCAACTTGCAACGCCATTGCATTTTGAATGAGTGGCTTAAACGTATATCAAAACCAATGGGGTTTCAATGGAAAATGTGGACGTGGCGTAAGGCGGGCTCAACGTCAAGCACGCTTTTGCATTCATCCGTGATGTTTTTCAATTGTATTTCCATGTAAGCACGCGCCAGATGGACGTCATGACCACTTCCTTTTCACAGCCTTTTCCTCCACCGAAAAAACCCAACTCTCCATTACTGCATCCTTTGAAAACTGAATGTGGAATAAGTCAATGTCAGACATCGTTTGCAAAACCTTCAATCTACAATTACATCCACACTCGCACAACGGCAACGTCCAAACACTTGACTCTAATTTATTTAATCACTGCTCATTTGAAAAGGTCTATATATCCCTCTCTGAACTATGAACTCAGCAGGCGTAGAACGAGGGCCTGTCGACTGCTTTCGTGGTCAGTATGAACAAAGAACTTCACTGAAGTGACGGCAGCAGAGACGGAGAGGATCACAGTGAAAGAGTGAGATGGACACAGAGCTCACTGTCATTACTGTCTCACACACGGCTCTCTCTTGAGCCCGTCTGTCCTCCTGTCTCACCATCTCTATTCACCTTCTGAGATGGAGGAAACCTGTCTGTCGGAGCCGAGAGATTTGAGGAAGGACAAAGAACAACCGAAGGACATGGACGAAAATGTGGATGATTTGAAAATGTTTTTTTACATCCATTAGTCTGTCTGCTCTCAAGAAACACTTCTGTTATCTTAATGTAGAATTTGCAAGTCTAATAATCAACGTATTTCAGAAGAACGTCTCAAACTGTGCTCAGATTGGCCGAGACGTCCCAAATTCTCAATATGAACTCAAACATTTCTCATCAAATGATCTGAGCTATGCTATCCACGTTTAGAGCTCTATACTCTTACTTTACGTCAAGACTCATTTGTGGCTGTTTCAAAAACGTTGAGCAATAAAACGTTCCTTTGGGTGTGTATGACTGGGATAATAATATAGCCTAATTGAATATTCGCCGATCTGAATCTAATCGGATGCAGTTAAAAGGGCACACATCTTCACTGAGGATATCACAGCAGTTAATCTCAATGACAAATATTCTCAAACCAAGTTCTTGGCCGCTGGAATTAAACACATTACAGACTTGAACACTCACAAACACTGATTTCATTAAGAATAAACATTATAAAGACGTATCCGCAGGGGCTAGCCTGACCACGCTAACCACCCATATCCTGACTCCTTGGGTACAACTGCCACACCACATAGATGCTCTTTGACAAGGGGAACTTCTTCCTGTCGAGTTCTGCCGCCCTGTCATTAATCATCACATGTCAGAACAATAACGCCAATTATCTTGAGACTTCTCCAAGCTTGAAGATCTCATTAGCTGGAAATGTAAAAGTGGCTTGTTAATCTTCTCCAGTGAAACGAGTGTTGAATCATTCCAAGTTTAATTCAAACATGGCGTCTTTCCAAGTGGTGATCAACGAGAGAAACAATTAGGGTTGGGCTTTTCATGGGCAATATATGGGATAGGGAGAGGAGTGGTTGAAAAATAAGATGGCTTGATGGCATCAGATGACAAGGAAAGTCTATTCCGACATGGAAAAATTATCGCTGAAATGACCAAATTAGTCTAATGACAACAATGAAATGGCGAGATCAAGAGATATCGTATGTCTTTGCTCACCCATTGATACCAATAAATAATTCAACAAACAGACTTTCAAATTGATACAAATACAGGCATCGAATATTAGCTTTCCTCCTAACGTTTCAATTTTAAGAATGGGAACGTCACTGAACACGTTTGGTTACTGATGTATGTGTTTAACCTGTAATACTGTTCCCTTGTCTCGCACCAAAACTCAGTGTTTTCTTTCTTGCACTGTACTTGCGCGGTCTGCCGGCGGGTCATCCCCATCAACCTGGACGAGGAAGGGGGCAAGGAAGATGCGAGAAACCGGCTTACAAATGATAGTTTTAATGGAAAACTCAAAAGACAAACACATAGGACGACGGACATGTCCGTAAGGATCTCTCTCTCTCGCACCGCCCTCTGTGATCGGCCTTTATCCCTCTCGGTGGCTTGATTAGCCTAATACGGGATCGGGCGTGTTGAGTCACGACCTGGCCCCGCCCTCCACCGTGCCAAAGCTTGTTAATAATTTCCAACCTCATGACAAATCTTATTAATCACATGAGATGACCAGGGCTGGACTGGCAATCTGGCATGCCAGGCATTTTCCCGGTGGGCCGAGGCACTTTGTGGCCGATCAGGGGCGGACTGGCCAGCGGGAGAACTGAGTGGGCCGGTGGGTCGGCCACGAAACGTGTTGAGTCACGACCCGGCCCCGCCCTCCACCATGCCACACAAGCATTTAAATGTTGATCGAAAAAGCTGATTTTATTGTACAGGTTGCTTATGACATTCAAAATAAATGCAAAGATATATTTTATAAGTACTGCAAATTCACATATACTTTCTCAAACCGCCAGTACATGCCAAATCACTGCTAATCTTTTGAAAATATGTTTAAAACTCTCAAACAGCAAATTTTGGCCATTTTTTCAGCATTATTTGAAAAAAGGTGAACGATGATGATTAAAAAGATGAATATATTTTTCTTTAGAATAATGTGCACCAATGATTGAATCGTTTCCAATAAAACAAGGATCGTTGGTTAAGAAAGTACACTTTTTCATGTCGAATAGATCCAACAGCCAGGCCAAACGGTTGCTCAACACTCAACTCAAAAGCTGCTAAATTACATTTAAAAAGCCAAAAACGTGGTGAGATTTACTTCTTTCCAGTTCCTCTATAGCTAGTCTCAGAGACATTGTTTGCACCTCATGAACCAGAAGGATTTCAAGGTAATAAAAGCCTCATCCGGTACATTTAAGGTTAATATCATTTTTATTTGTGCCGATATCTTCTTGTTCTTCATCCAGAGTGTAGGAGTGACCGTCACTTACCGGAGAACCTGATACCTTCACCTTATATATCTCCCTTTGCTAATAATAGCTATAAAGAAGGCGGCAGTTCTGTGAGGATGATTTCAGCTGAAGGTTAACTCGATTTAAACCACAGGCCTACAGCCCCTCTGCACCATTTCACCTTCAACTTGTGGAGGAAGAGGATAATTTCAGTCTTAAGTAATCCCACATCCAGATCTGGCACAGACCTACGATTCCTGATTTATTCACCTTTAGAGTATATTGAATTTCCACCTGCAGCCTGTAAAAGGTCTCTTATTAAATGCTACCGGGAGCAGTTTGCTCACTTTTTGTAAAAAAAAAAACACTGGAGACCGAGATCTACCTGTGAGTGAGAGAGATTTCTATCTTTAGTTTATTATTTAGAAAATATCTAAACGTCCATAAAACAAAACACATTTACTTGAGAGACAAAATGGCAAAAGATATCAAGTCTAGTTTTCAGACATATTGTACAACATTTTGTGCAGTTTATGCTAAACACATTTCTTTTTCAAATGTATCATTTGTAGAGCGGAGGAGGGCGGGCTGGGCTGGAACAACGCACACCCGGTCCCCAATCAGCCTGATGGGGGCGCGCGAGCGATAAAGGTGGCCGGGACAGTAGCCTAAACAGTAGCCTAAAACAATAGCTCACATACTAATTGACTGTTGTTTAACATCAACTAATAGCCCGCAAAGTCTAGGTGACATCAGGGCTGGACCGGGAAGAGAAATCGGCCCGGGATTTTACATAGCAACTGGCCGAAAAGTTGTGCACGGGGGTGGTGGTGGAGGGGTGTTCACTGTCCTTTTCCAGCGCCTCATTTTTCGGCCCGTTTCGCGACCATCCCACCGGCCCGCTCAGTTCTCCGAATGGCCAGTCCGCCCCTGATCGCCCAAAGTGCGTCAGCCTACAGGGAAAATGCCCAGTATGCCAGATTACCAGTCCAGCCCTTGGTGACTTCAACCGAAAAGGCAAGATATTTCAGAAATTACGAAGTTGGGCTATACCAATTCAATCATACTGCATATCGATAAATATCACGCAAAATTTTCAAACAATATTATATCAATAATTTATAACCCCGTATCGATATTTTGTTCGTTCATATGTCCAAATGTTCAATAATCAAGAAGCAGGTCATTTAAATAAGCGCAAACTCTGAGAACAGCGTTTATCGTGATGTTTTGCAATATATATCGAATCGTGAATTTTTATCACGAATCGCATCATACTGTTATGTGATTGGCGACACACCATCCCTACCATGCCAAAACTGTTCTTTTCTCTTCTTCAAAATAACGTCCTATTAATTTCG